>JARQOC010000002.1:434970062-435016954 GCA_033576535.1 Allobates femoralis | reverse complement strand
GTGACCCCTCGAGTCTGAACTGCAGTAATGTTTGTGATGACACCACTTGTCACACTCTCACACGTGCCTACATACCAGCTCTCACAGCATATGGGGAATACTTTCTGTGAACATGACCGCACCATATTGTTATAAGGCCCCATAGCAATTGTATGCTGTTTGACGCTTCTTTGAAGCAGATTTTGAGAATCTGAATCAAAACCTGCAAGTCTATCCTCAAGGCACTAAAGTCTATGAGAGGTCTGAAGTGCTGTGCCTACATGTTCTTTTTTCCTTACAGAACTGGTCCAACATGGGTACAGCACTTGTGACCAGCCATAGACTTTGCTGGCCTCAGGATAGACATGCAGAATTTAATAAAGATTCTCAAAATATGCATCTAGCAATGCACCGTGAGCGCAAAGCCTAAAAGGGTTCAGGAGGTGTTACAGTTGTGGTGAAAGGGTTCAAGGATTCCTCTTGCCCCCTGGCTACCTCCACAGAGACCTTTAGGGTAGGGTTGGCCAACTACAGTCCTCAAGGTCTGAAAACAGCGCAAGTTTTTAGGATTACCTCAGTATTGCACAGGTGCTACTTTAATCATCTGCAGCGATGATGATTCTAGCACATTGTGCAATGCTATGGAAATCCTGAAAAAATGCATGTTTGTGGCTCTTAAGGACTGCCCTTGGCCAGCCCTGGTCTACAGGAGTGTGTGTAGTGTCATGCAATTGCAATTTTCATACCTCAGACTGTAAGGCCAGAGGCCTGTGGCTTGTTTACCTGCCTCTGTAGGGCAATATCAAAATACTTCTTTGCAAAAACAGTCCAGCTCACAAGGAGTATAATAAAAAAACTTTACAGTAGCAACATTTGAAAATAGGCCAAGGTAGTACATGATTACTAGTAATGTTTATCAGACACAAACAGTAATACATATAAAATAGGCAGTTAGCACAGACAATAATTAATCTCAAATACACATATATTAACCCTAGAGTGCATACCTGGGGCCTCGCAGGCCTGCTAGGTTACTTGTTTTCTATTTTCTGTAAGATTACTTTAGTTACAATTTTGAAACTCTAGGTATTCCTCGGGTGCATAGTTGTTAGTAATTTCCAGTTGTTTATATATTTTTATGTTATGGGCATTTTGGTAAAACAACTCTTTTTTGGGACTACCCCAAATACACATACCTGGGGTCCTTTATGCCTCTACTTGGTTTACATGTGATCCTCAGTCTTTTTGTCTGTACTGTTGCTGGGGAAGACTTTGTCTTTATTATTCAGTCTTTATGACTCTGCTGTTGTTGGAAAGAGTGTGAATTCTGCCTGACTACATGGTCATGTGATCTTGGGAGGGAGGCTCCCTCACAAAGTCATGCGTCTCTGACATCATCGAAGATCATGAACACACAGGAACAGGAGAACAGACAACATCCTGTTCATTGTGTGCTACTTGCTGAAGAGACTTTGGAGGAAGGAGTCAGCATTCTTGTTTCTGGAAAAAGAAACTTTCTGAGCTTCAAAAATCCAGAGGCTTCTACTGCACCTAAAAGAAAGTGGTGACCTGCTGAAGGTAAGAGGAGGGGGGCTGCACTTTACCTTTAGCAAACACACTAACAAAGAGTGCACAACCCTGATTGTAATCATTTTTTTTTTTTTTCATTTTAGTTTACTGACATCTAAGGTTACAATGGCACAGTCTACATCCAGGGGTTTGACTTACCAAGAGATCGAGGCATTCATTTTGATAGTGATGGAAACAGTGAACTTTCTTTGTCCGATGAAGAATACATGCCACCAGCTAACGTGTCTACTTCATTGTCCAGTGATTCTTCAGAGCATGAAGAAGTAGTGGATCCAGCAGAATGTACAAATAGAACATCCATAGCTAATGTTTTTTGGAACAGTACTGTTGGGGTTCTTGGACGCACCCCATCACATAATATTATGATAGTTGCTGAAGGCACTGTAGGAATTCCTCAATTCTTGTCCAAAAGAGATGTTTTCTGTAAATTGTTTTCAGATGTTATTGCAGATGAGGTAGTTTTGTGTACTAACTTAGAAGGAAAACATATCGCTTCAGGAAGAAAAAAACATGGCAAAATATAACAAAAGAGGAACTATATGGTTATTATGATTATATTGCCCTTACTCTTCTGGCAGGGAGTACAAAATCGTACGATGTTCTAAGCAGAGAATTATTTCTGAACACTTTTTCAGATCCACACTACAAAGCTACAAAGTCAGTCAATAGATTTGAGAATATTCGGAGAAGCCTTCGTTTTGATGATAAGAGAACTCATCCTGTGAGGTTGGAAACATAAATTAGCCCGTATTAGCTACATCTGGAACCTTTTCATCAAAAACTGTATAAAGCTTTACCATTCTAATGACAATGTGACAGTGGATGAGCATCTTCTTGCCTTTAGGATACGTTGCAAATTCATTCAGTATATGCTCAGTAAACCTGCCAAGTATGGCATAAATATTTTCTGGATGTGTGATTCTACAAGCTATTATGGCATGAATGGTCTGATTGACTGTGGCAAAGAAGCTGATGCTGCAGTCCAGAAAGACCTATGTTCTGACATAGTAAAAGCACTTGCAGTACCAATTTTCAATTCTGGAAAAAATATAACAATGGACAACTACTTTACCAATCTGGAACTGGGCAAATTTTTGTTTCAGAAAAAACTCACACTTGTTGGTACCATGAGGCCAAACCGCCGCAAAATTCCTCCAATCATGAAGCACAATCCCAAGCGACCACTTTATGAGAGTGTCTTTGGTTTCTGCAATCAAGCGACAATGGTATTTTATTAAGCAAAGAAAGAAAAATCTGTGATATTACTGAGTACAATGCATCATGATGGAAGTATTGACACCGATGACAGGAAAAATAAAACCTGAATTCATACTTCATTATAATAAAACAAAAGGAGGTGTGGACAAGATGGATGAAATGATTGGAGAGTATTCGTGCAAGAGGCAGACAAAACGTTGGCCTGCAATAATTTTTTATAATATCCTTGATGTTTCAGCCCTCAATAGCTATAATGTTTATAGTGAAACTCATCCAGAATTTCATGCCAACAGGAAGGACAAGAGACGTCTATTCTTGACGGAACTTTGCTATGAACTTTTGATGCCTACCATGATGGAGCGAAGCAACACGAAACGCTTGCCAAGGCAAATTTCGGAAGCTATGATCTGATGTGGTATACATTTTCATGAACTTCCAGAGCCAAGAGAAAAAAAAAGCGCTGTTATATTTGTCCAGCAAAGAAGGAAAGGAAATCTTAGAGTTTCTGTACTACTTGTGGACAAAATGTCTGCAAGGAACATTCTTCCGAAAAAATAATATATAAAAATTGTTGGGGTAATCAGTAAAGTTGAAAAGGAAAATTTTGGAAAATAAATATTCCTGCACCATGTTTACTACATCTTTTATATAAAAAACATTTAGACACAAAAAATCGTTATATATATATATAAAGAATTATATAGAATGCATATATTGGGCGTTTTAAGGCGGTGTAATTACTTTTTTTGATTTATGCACATAATTATAATGTTTTGAAATATTCACATCTCAAATAAACTTTGAAAAGTATTTCTATTTGAGTTACTCCATGTTATTTGCACATAGGCCTAAAAGGTACCAGGTATGTGAAAGTGCAGATTTCTATGGTTGCGCGTTCTAGGGTTAATATACACAGCTTATTTAAGGAAAGTCCCACAGGGATCACTAGACTTCATTACAATGGTGCAAATTCCATTAAGGGCAGAGTCCATATGAGGTGTAGCCAAAGGCTGCAGTCCCACTAATCCAGTAGAAGGAAGCTCAACCGGCGCTAAACTTTAAAAGGAAAAAGTAAAATGAACAAAAAAATAGGCTTTGCTCTTTTAAGAACAACTGAAAAAGTTCTTCTCCAGATAAAATCTTAACTAAAGGAGGGGTCAGTGACCCAAAAATTAGCTTTTTTTAGGAAAGTACTCTGTATAATTGGAGGAATAAGTGTCTTGCAGCTTTCTTTTCGCTGCCTGGGATGGAGGTAACTGTTCCTCATGATACTCTGCTACTGTATGGTCTTAGGGAGGTTGCAGGGCTACTCCTCCAGGGGCATTCTCCACCACCACCTGCCCTCCAGTACACCCCATCATGGCCACCACTGGAGAAGATGATGGAGGAATCAGGGGATGTCCTTCAGGAACGATGGCACCTGTGGGATTTGGTTTAGCTGGCTGGCTAACCAAGAAAGGCCTGACTTCCATCCAAAGCAACATTATCACCAGGTCAGCTTTCTGCTGCCAGTGTTCAAAACCATTGGTGAAGGCTACCCAACTTACGCCAAAAGCGAACCATCCCTTGCTGCCCTTCACCTTCATAAAAGTGACCTCCTCCCCAACATAGAGTGCGCAAAGTCTTTTGCGAAGATGGTCATACAGCAGGGTTGACTGGTTGTTGTAGCACCGATGAGTCATGACCAGTAAGTACATAAGCTATGAAGCCAAAACCCTTCTGCCTTAGGTACATTGGTCATCTAAGTCATTGGCTTTAGGCCCATCATTCAACCACTTTCGGGTGATGGCATCCACTAGCCGAATCTCCTCAAGAATGGAGACAGGCTGTGGTGGATCATGCTGTATCGAATAGTTGCTTGGAGAGGGTAGGCATTTTCTGTTAAAGGCTTCTGGTGAGGGGTGCAATAAAAGGTAGGTAAACAGGACCTTCTTCCTCTACTACCTCTTCCTCATCTTCCTTGTCTTTCTCATCGTGCTCCTTGATTTGGCGATCCAGCAGTTGTGGCACTGGCTGCAGCTGTAACAACACCAGGCATGCTGCAAGATTTCCCTGAGTGTGATATCTGCTACTCATATCTGGCATGGGGAATGGCTCGCCTCCTGACTGTGAGCTCCTGAGGGCCTCCTCTGGCATCAGAGCCCAGCGCTGGATCCTGACCTCACTGCATATGAGGCCCTATGTGGGTAGTGCAGTGGAGCTCTATGTGGCATTGTTGTCCTGTATGGGCTGTTCTGGTTCTGGTGCTGAATCACCCTCTGTTCTTGGGGTGGTGAGGAAGATGACATCCTCCAGAACAGACTTATCTTGCAGTGGATGCATCATTAATATCACATAGCCAAACTGCGTACTGCAAGCACATGGTAGCAAGGTGTAGCACAGTGTAGATGCATTGTACTGCACTGCCAAGATGGTGTTTTGCAGTGATGCCTCTTTGTTTTGCTTAGTGACTTGCCTCTTCCAGTTCCAGGACACCAACAATCACTTATTATTTGCACAATCTTCTTGCCTAGCTCCTCATTAACCTCTTCATGGGGTGGGTTGCGGAAGGCACCTGGCTTACAAATCCCTTTCGTCATGCCACAGGTAGCACCTGAGCTTGCGGTTGGGTCGACATATTTGGATGATAAATAAGAAAAACAAAATAGTTTATTCAGCTCACCACCAATTCATCTGGAATGTTGAATAAGACTACACTGTGCAGAATTATTAGGCAAGTTGTATTTTAGAGGACTATTTTTATTATTGATCAAAAACGATGTTCTCAATCAACCCAAAAGACTCAAATATCACAGCTTAATATTTTTGGAAGTTAGAGTGGGTTTTTTAGATTTGGCTATCTTAGGAGGATATCTGTTTGTGCAGGTAACTATTACTGTGCAGAATTATTAGGCAACTTAATAAACACCAAATATATTCCCATCTCACTTGTTTATTTTCACCAGGTAAACTAATATAACTGCACAAAATTTAGAAAAAAGCATTTCTGACATGCAAAAACAAAACACAAAAAAGATTACTGTCCAATATAGCCACCTTTCTTTATGGTGACACTCAACAGCCTTTCATCCATAGATTCTGTCAGTTGCTTGATCTGTTAACGATCAACATTGCATGCAGCAGCCACCACAGCCTCCCAGACACTGTTCAGAGAGGTGTACTGTTTCCCTCCCTGTAGAACTCACATTTTAGGAGGGACCACAGGTTCTCTATGGGGTTTAGATCAGGTTAACAAGGGGCCATGTCATTATTTTTTCTTCTTTTAGACCTTTACTGGCCAGCCACGCTGTGGAGTAGTTAGATGCATGTGATGTAGCATTGTCCTGCATTTAAATTATGTTTTTCTTGAATGATACCGACTTCTTCCTGTACCACTGTTTGAAGAAGTTGTCTTCCAGAAACTGGCAGTAGGTCCAGGAGTTGAGCTACACTCCATCCTCAACCCGAAAGAGTCCCACAAGTTCATCTTTGATGATACCAGCCCATACCAGTACCCCACCTCTACCTTGCTGGCATCTGAGTTGGAGTGGAGCTCTCTGCCCTTTACTGATTCAGCCTCTGACCCATCCATCTGACCCATCAAGAGTCACTCTCATTTCATCAGGCCATAAAACCTTTGAAAAATCAATCTTAAGATATTTCTTGGCCCAGTCTTGACGTTTCATCCTATGTTTCTTGTTCAAAAGTGGTCGTTTTTCAGCCTTTCTTACCTTCCTTATACTTGTCCCTGAGTATACCACACCTTGTGCTTTTTGATACTCCAGTAACATTGCAGCTCAGAAATATGGCAAAACTGGTAGCAAATGGCACCTTGCCAGCTTCACTCTTGATTTTCCTCAGTTTATGGGCAGTTATTTACGCTTTTTTTGTCCAACACGCTTCTTGCGATCCT
Source organism: Allobates femoralis (assembly GCA_033576535.1). Taxonomy (NCBI): domain Eukaryota; kingdom Metazoa; phylum Chordata; class Amphibia; order Anura; family Aromobatidae; genus Allobates; species Allobates femoralis. The sequence continues at coordinate 435,010,275 of JARQOC010000002.1, read as the reverse complement.
GTTGGCTGTTTGCCATGAAACATTTGATTGTTTGGTGATCACTGTTCAAAAGTATTGGGCAGTAATGAAAGTCAAAGTTCAGTAATGATACATATAATACAGTTGTGCCCATGCCAAAAATCTGTATTCTAAATGTATTGAAGGAAATGAAATAAAGTAATTGCACATTTTCAAAAATAAATATCCATAGTATGGTGTTTCATGAATGTGAACAGACCTATAAGACCATGTATGTGAAGCATACAATGGCCATATGCTATTTTTATATGAATTGCCATCACAAGTGTGGAAGAGATGGCCTCACATGCTGGTGACCCTCTGCAATAATAAAGGTTTTCTCTCCCCAAAATAATTAATATATTGAAAAAAAAGTAAATAATAATAATAATAATAAAAAAATAAAAAATAAATAAAAAGAAGTAAAAAAACATATTAAGCTCTCCTAAACGGATGTTTAAGAAACATTATAAGATTCCTGGACTTCACAGGTGCTTCCACATCTGGCACTGTTTCCAAAATTCACACCCTGCAGATGTCAAAAACAACTGAAAACTCCAGAAAGCTTAAAAAAAATATTTTAAAGCTCCACAAAATTCTACAAGTTGAATGAAAATGGTAGATCTGATGGGTGAGAACACTCCTAACCATAGGGCCAAATTTTAAACTTTTTTCCAGAGCAAAGCTACCTTCAATGATTTTTTTAGTAAATTGCTTGGGTTTACAATGCAGACCGAACTGTCAATGTTCCTGCCAAATTGAAATTGGCTAACAAGTCCTTGGTTGTGAAGAGGTTAAAGGGAACCTGACCCTGAAAAATTAATCACCAGCCTCTTTAAACATGTCCCTGCACCACCTTATGTCCTACCTAGCCATCCCTTTGTGTCTAAATATGTAATTGGCAAAGTTTATAAAATGGCTTTATATACCTCCACATCTGCGGCTTCTCTGCATTTGAGAAGCCGCAAAAGGTGTCCCTCTCTGCCCCTCACCACCGCCTTCCCGATAATTATTCACGCCCCTATGGGCGTGCTTGAGAGCTGAGCGTCTCGTCTTCTTCTAACAGGGGCGGTATTGCTGGTATGATGAAAATCGCATCATATCCGGCTTTAACTACATCAGTACACCCATTTGGGTGTACTGTCGACTTCACGCTGCGATTGCGCATGCGCAAGGTGTGTTCACAGCAGCTTATCTCTGATAAGATGCCGTGAACACACCTCGCTCATGAGCAATCACAGCGCGAAGTCGTCAGTACACCCAAATGGATGTACTGGCGTAGTTAAAGCCGGATATGACGCGATTTTTGTCATACCGGCAATACCGCCCCTGTTAGGAGAAGACGAGACTCTCAGCTCTCAAGCACTCCCATAGGGGCGTGAATAATTATCGGGAAGGCGGTGGTGAGGGGCAGAGAGGAACGCCTTTTGCGGCTTCTCAAATGCACAGAAGCCGCAGATGTGGAGGTATATAAAGCCATTTTATAAACTTTGCCAATTACATATTTAGACACAAAGGGATGGCTAGGTAGGACATAAGGTGGTGCAGGGACATGTTTAAAGAGGCTGGTGACTAATTTTTCGGGGTGAGGTTCCCTTTAACAGGGTTTTCCTACAATTGGATGTGTATAAAAAAAGTGTTCTTGTGCTGAGATATTCTGATATATGTGTCCCTGCTATGTACAGTTTTATTCCTGTTTCTGACCATGCATGGAACACGGTCTGATCATACCACATCTCCTGGGCAAGGGAGGATAAAAAAGAGTAAACAGACATAAGAGCCTCCCCCACTCATGAGCTGTGACATGATCACACCACGTCACTGTACAGTCAGACACATCCATTTCCCTATACATAGCAGGGGCACATTTATAAGATTATCTTAGTGTAGGAAAACTTTAACACTAGGACTACTGGACTGGTCACCCCCCCAGAACTACCGAATGGAATCATTTTGACTCCTGGCTTGTTTTTGTTTATTTTTAGAGTTTCATTTGTGGTTTTTAATAATAATTATATTTTTTCTTATGTGTTTTTATTGTGAGATCCAACAGTAGTGCTTTGGAATGTTTTTTTCTGATTTTCATATTTTTCTACAGGAAATAACAGAAAAAAACTAAGCAAAACAATAATAATAGGCGTTTTACAATCATTTATTATTAATTTTGTAAGATCAAATGCATACACAACATGTTGAAAATTAAACTGTTGTGAAATCATTGGAGCTCCCTCCGGTGGTTATTGCTGGTGATGCAGCTGACTGTGTGGGCTTCACAGGTGATGGTGATGATTGGCAATCTGGTTCTTGGAGCATATCATGGTTTGAAGTGGATCAATCCTTGCCAGTTGTCTTTGGTTCCTGGAGGAGTTCACATCTCTCTGGTTTCTTCTGCTCTGTGGAATTCTTTGCAAGCTAAGTGGATGGTTTTTTGATATTTTGTGGCACACTTTTGTGTGCTTAAGGGTCTGCTTATGTTTTGTCTTATTCTGAGCTGTGGGTTTGCAATTTGGTATGTATATTTGTTTATCTGCTCTCAGATAGGAAGTTTTTTTCCTAGGAATTTTACCATTCACTATTATCTGTTATTTCCAGTTCTGCTGACTTTTGATTTATAGAAGTCTGCAGATATAGAGGGCGCCAAGTATTAGTGACTCAGGGTAATTTTTGTTCTATCTGCTGTTGGTGGTTTTCTGATAGTGTTTTATATTGACCGCAATAGTATTCTATCCTGTCTTTCCTATATAGCTAGTCTGGCCTCTTTTGCTAAACCTTTTACTCTGCCTGTGTTTGCTTTTCTTTCTCTGGTTTCCCAGTTAATATCTGTTGGGGCTTGCTATTCTTTTGGGGTTCTGCTCTGAGGCAAGATAGCTTTTCCTACATCCATCTTTAGGAGCAGTTAGTTCTCCGGCAGTGCAGAGGTGTCTAGGTCTGGTTAGTTACATCCCACGGCTACTTCTAGTTGCAGTGTGTAGTCAGGGATTGCGGTCAGTACAGTTACCAACATCTTCTATGGAATCTGAATGTTACTCCTGAGTCATCGGTTCATAACATTAAACTACACATAAGAGAAGATGGATTACATTGTTAGTTTTTGCTTTGAATTGATTTTTGAATTGCAACTTGGCTGACAAAAGCAATCATCGTGATAAATGTAATTGTATTTGCTGGAAACAATCTGATTTCAAACTGAGAATTGACTTATTTTGCAAGTTTTGAAAGTACACACATAGAAACAACAACAAACTTTTGAAGGTGAGTTGACATAAAATGCGGTAAGTACAAACATGTAAATTCAAAAGAGACAGTAAAATTCTTACTAATAAGTACGTATGAATTGACATACTAAACATTTATCTAAGTTGTTTCACAGTTCAGACACCATCGTTCATTTACGGCGGTAAATTGCCCACACAAGGATTTACTACTAAGTCATACAACTTCCAACTGATCTATTCTTTTTGCATTTTTGTTTTATCTGGCAAAATTTTGTTTGCAGCATCCCATCAGAAGAATTTGCGACTTCGAACCCGCCACGCTTTCACCTAGATCTAACATAAGGACCACTCAACTGTGTAACGAACTTTTGCAAAAACAATTGAGGAAAGATAATCAGGGCACTAAGCGGTACTGACAGTCAGGTCCGGGATGACTTCCCGTTAAGGCGAATTCCCGTTCGGTGGTGCGCAGCCAAAGCACCAAGTCAAACAGCAAAAAAATGAAGAAGAGGCAGCACTCACCGAAATAATACAGATGGTCCTTTATTCCGTGATTTCAGACCCATATCTGGACCCGTAGAAGCGACAACTGTCGCGAAACGGCGTCGTTGTCCGTTGGCCCTCCGTGGCCACCTCATAGCACCTTGTCCGTCTCTGAAATCACGGAATAAAGGACCATCTGTATTATTTCGGTGAGTGTCGCCTCTTCTTCATTTTTTTGCTTTTGCAAAAATGCCTTGCATGAAATATTTTAGGAGGTTGTCTCCTGGTACTCTATCCAAGCATTTATACCTGCTATGTCGAGGGTATTTTCAAATGAGTGAACAGGCCATCTCCAAGTACATGTTCTTGTTGTATATTTGCGTGCTATTTGATCTACGACATCTACTCCATATTTAGTTTCATTATAAAACTTTACAGTTTCAGGAGTATTTTAGCATATTCTGAAGCAACGCCGACATCAGGATGGATGGAACTCGTAAATAATAACATTCTTGCTTGGTTTACCTTGATACACAGTAAGTGTAAAATCATCTTCGTTTATAAAAAACTTTAGTGTTCTACACGTTTTCCTTCATTGATTTAATCTCTTTAGGTATTTCTTATCTTTTCTTATTTATCGTTCCCACAGTGGTCGTTCCCTGACTTTTTAGTTGTTTAGCAAGTTTGACTGTAAAATAGTTATCTGTGGTAACATTTCTTCCTTTTCTCAAAAACGGCTGCATTAGTTTCATGACTACGTGGTCAACTAAACGGTCATCAACATGGCATGAATCATCTTTTCCAAGATAAGGGAAGCCATTTGCAAGATATTTGCTATCCTTGTCAACAGCTAGCCAATATTTATGGCCGTATTTGTCCGGCTTGGAAGGAACATACTGAGTGAAAGGACACCTAGGTTTGCTGGGGCAAAGTTGTTCATCAACAGTAATGTACAGGCCAGGTTTGTAAGAAGCACTGCAATTACACTGGGAAGAAACTCTGTTGAGTTAGGTTTTTGAGCTGATTTATCCTAAAATTGGCATGCTGATTCCAAAAATGTAGTCAGTTTTTTTCTAGCACGTCAAGTTTTTTCTCCACAACTTACCTGCCAGAGAAGCACAATTGCACTGATATCTGTAATAAGACTTGTTATCTGATTACAATTCAACTCATATAGAGCTATGTGATATATGATAGTGTTAAAAACATATTTGTCATGCCTATTTCTTATATATTTCATTTTTTGTTCATATTTGTACTATTTAAAAAAAAAAAAACACTTTTTAGGTACAGTAGTTTACATATTTTTGAGAAGACAAAAATCCTATAGTTCAAAAACTTGACGTGATAGAGAAAAACTGAGATAATTTCTGGATTCAGCATCCAAAAATTAATTAAGAACAGTTGTCAGACCTAACTCCTAAAAAATTGTGTTCCCCAGTGTTATTAATGAATCTATCCCACACTATAGAAAAGAGAGCAAACTTGTGGGTTTTGAGTCGCTGCGATCGATTTGACTTCTCATCAAATCTTAGGTAATGCAAAATTTGTACAAAACAGTTCCTAGACATCGTCGTTTTACAAAATGGTATTCCCTAGTCATTTGACCAAATATTGGTAATAGAGTGATGGCTCATGCCTGATATTCCGCGAGCGTAAAATATGGCAATAAATGCCTCTAGCTCCTCATCGGAAAGAGTAAAATCTTCATCATTGTTCCTGCGTGCTTCTGCAATTGTATAGCTCTTTATGTGAGTCAAGATGAACGAATCAAAAAATAATCGCCATGCACTCAAAAGACTATCTCTAATTACATTCCTTCTTGTTTATCCTGCAGGGCCAGTTGCTTCTCTAAGTATGTTTTGGTTTGCACGCCTACCAGGTAAGTGTTCTCTTATCTTGAGAGGTTTCCATCGAATTCCATCGGCTGAAACAAGTATTCCTGGAGATTCATCATTGCCTTCTGTGGTGTTGGTTGCTGCATCGCCTTCTTCGCCCTTATCTGCTGAGGATACATTTTTGGGACATTTTGCAGATTGTTTCTGTCCACGACCTGGAGGATGGTAGCGAGGCAACAATGCCGCACAAGCGTGATCCCAAATTGATGAGCTTGCAACATCTGGAAAAAAGTTGTTGAATATTTAGTATTTTTGTTTTGTAACTCAGTGTATGGAAGAACAAATAAATATACATAACTACTTACCTTCAGGATTTGTACCTTCTGAATCTTCAGATTCACTAGAAACGTTTTGAAGATTGAAATCTTCATCAGTGTCAGCATCAAATAGATTTTCCTCAGATTTGCATTCTGATTCATCCTCCAGTATAGAATGGAAAATAGGAAGAATATCGTCAGGCTTTAGTGCACGTCTTGTAGCCATATTAGCAATTAGCAAAACTGCAGGCCGTATTCTTCAGAAATTATGTAGTCCACTCGAAAGTTCACTGGTTCACTGACGGAAAATGAAAATGAAATGAAAACTAAAAAATATAATATAAAATAGTGACAAAGACTAGCAAAATATTTTAGGGAGTCAAAAGACTCCCTTTGGTAATTAAAGGTACATTTTGAAAAAAAGGTACTCTTTTTTTTTCCAAAATTATTTATTGTCACAAAATCTTTTTTCACATCCTAAAAGAGTCTCAAGCTGGAATTCGGAAAAATGTAGTCACAGAAGAGACATAAAAATTGCGAGGAGTCAAAATGACTCCATCGGTAGTTCTAGTGTTAAACATACCCAATTATGGAATTTATTATTATTCCAATCTATTGTTTAAAATTAACTTTTTCATAGGAAAACCCCTTTAGTGACCATGCCAAATTTTAGAATTCTGACCAATGTCACTTTATGAGGTAATAACTCTGGAATGCATCAACGGATCCGAGTGATATTGAGATTATATATCCATTTAGAGAAATGCATATCTTTATGAAACCATTAGTTGAACAGTAGGGATAAAGTACAAATTACCTTTCATTGCAGGGTTTCTTATTAACACGCGGTGCATAGATGTTCATAGGAAAGATCTGTGTCTTGAGTCCAGTCTCCTTTCGCGTCATGCGTGATTGCGGTGAGCTGCTGGTGGGGACGGGGTGGGTCACTTTCTGTGCTCTTACCGCGCATGCTCTTGCAATTACAAGCCCTGGGAAAAGCATGCAAGAGCACGAGTCATAGCAAATCTACTTAAAAAAGATAGGGCCGGGCATAGCACTATGCACATGCACGATGTCAGACAACATCTTAGTGAAGTACAATGCTTCCACTGTATAGTCCGCAGGCGACGGAAAATAAGAAGATGGATGCCATAGAGGGGATATATTTGTATGTAGATGGGATAATCACACAGGGAATGGATTAAACTACAAGATTTGACACAAAGAGTCAGAGCTGCATCTGTCATTCAACTACTGCAATGATTTCTACAACTTTGATGACACTGTTCTATGCAATCAAGCATCCAAAACACTGAATTAAAGGTACAATTGTATTCAGCATCCTAGTGCCTGGATGGCAGTAGTTTCACTTTATATTACAAAACCCTGCTGGTTTGTTCTCTTTAAGCAAGCATAAAAAGCATTTCACCTGGAGAACAAGTGTTTTCCCCATTCATCAGTGTGGACTTCATAGTTATTAGAAAACATAGAATGCCCATTGCCAATAATCAATTTTACTCTACAGAGTATGGCCATGACCACCTTTAGTGTTGCTGTCACAAAACAGCAGTTTGATCCCAGGTATCAATATAGATACAAATGTAAAGTCTGTTCAGGAATGTGGACAATTTGTTTTGCTTTTTAGCTTACTGTAGATAAAAGTCCACTGTATGGCTAAGGGCCTATTGTGCTTATTTTTTAGTATGTGTACAAACACAGCAAAAGCAGCACAAACCTATTGCATTTGTATTGAGTTTGTGCTGGCCTTTGTGCACATACAAATGCAGCACAAAAATGCAGAACAATTAAGAGGACACACAAACACAGACAGAAACACAGACAATTTTTCACTCTCCCCTGGGGATCCATGTTGATTCTTCCTCCGTGTTGTGGCAGGAGATGTATTTATCTACCTGGCAGGAGCTTGCACCATGTGACTCAGGCTGTCACATGGTGCACAGGCTCTGACTCTGATAGGACGATACCAATACGTCCTACTACTGGTGTGCATAGTGGAAGAATCATCAGAAATCACTGGGGATCACCGTGGGACTGCTGATGAGGGTGAGTATTGGTGCGTTTTTGTTTTGAAAATCACAGGACAAAAGCACTACCAACTGACTGTAGGAATACCCATCAATTTGTGGTGCTTTTTCTTGGGGCTAGAATGGAGTCCATGGGGAAAATACAGCCAGCGACGGACTGGGATGTCTGGGGCCTTCCAGGGAAATTGACTTCACCCACCCTTCAGCTATATACAAATACCTGTTAGCTGTTATACCCATTATAGTGGTGGCTCCTGCACATCACTGTGCACTCATCATAACTGCGATGTACAATTACGGTAGTTTGCATTAAAGGGATTCTTTGGTGAAAACAAGTTATCAGCGATGCACAGGTTCAGAAGGTGATCACATATTTATTGGTGGAATCCGACCAGAAAAATATGACATTTTTATCCACATTATAAAATGTAGCGGCCAGTAATGATGTGATCGCGGCTCCGTTCATCAACATTGGAGCTCCCAGAAAAAGCCAAACCAAGCGCTTACAGCTACTTTGGTAATGAATGGATCAGAGGTTGAGCCGTACATGAGCTCCAGTCTATGAAGAAAACAAACATATGACAGGACTGTATTTAAGGACGATGTTTTAATAAGAGTGTTTTCATGTTTTTTTCTAACAAAATGAATTTTTTAGGATCTATATCTCACGATTCTGTGCTGGATATTTTTCTATTTTTTGGACATTATGGGGATAAAATTTGCACATTCAGCAATCGGACCACCAGCAATAAATAACTTATTACTTTTGCTTAAGCATTGTGCAGACAATGAATATTTGGCGAGATTTTAAATTCAGTATTTGTAAGAGAAAACCAGGAGTGAAACAATCAGAGGTAATTTTTCTGCATTTCTCACCCACTCATGGTTTTGTTTTACAAATACTAAGGTGAAAATCTCACCAAATACTCAACGTGAGCACATGGCCTTAGAAGAGATTACTTGCTTTCTCTGGATAAACTCTGTAAGTGCATCTTTGCTGCTGTGTAATAGTCACAGGATAGGGAAGGGTTAAACATCCAAGTATTTATTATCTATTAGAAATGAAGAATTTTTCCCTTACGGGGCATTCCATGTCAAGTGATCCAAAAATGAATATTTTTTTTCCCTGACGTCCTCAGATTTTTTAAAAAAATTTTCTATATGAAGAACAACTTTATCTAATTACAAAAAAAAAGTTTTGAATTTTTTTCTTTATCAGTTAATTTTTTACAGATTTTTAAAGTTTTAAAAAAGTGCGAATTTTGGCCTGGTATGGCTTTACATTTTCTATCATATCTCGGGCTAGAAATAAGATAGAGAAACAAAATAAACACCAATCTACTCAGAACTGTCCAGGCTTTCATCAGATATGTCACAAGAGGATCTTTGTTAATATTTTACCCATGTGATCGCAAGCGCAAAACTTTAAAACGCATTTCCGAAAAATCGGCGCGCTTTAAATATTTCAAAAATTGCCCATGTGTCTGCTTTGCTCTTAGCCACATCTGTACCAAATTTCAAGTTGGGATCGCAATGGGATCATATTTTAACATATTTTACTAGTAATAGCGTCAATGGGTCATTCCATATCAAGTGATCTAAATATGAATATTTTTTTTTACCTGACGTCTTTAGATTTTTTATTTTTTTTTCCTTTATGAAGTACTACTTTAGTTAATTACAAATTAAAAGTTTAGAATTTTTTTCTTCATCAGTTAATTTTTTACAGATTTTTAAAGTTTAAAAAAAGGGTGAATTTTGGCCTGGTATGACTTTACATTTTTTTTATCTCAGGCTAGAAATAAGATAATGAAGTGGGAGAGGCATCATTTTACTCAGAACGGTAACAGCTTTCATTTGAGATGTTACAAGACTATGTTTTTTTATATCAAATTCAAACTATTGACGGGCAATTGTGAAAAAATGACTGATTGTGTTCTTGGTGATTTTTGAATTGACACTATAATAGTTAAATATTTTGCACTTAGGTCCAATGAATGCGTCCATGGGGTCAAGCTGGGACAGAGTCATCACAAATTAGTCTTATTTGCAGATGACCTGCTACTTTACATCTCCCAGCCCCTGGTCTCCATCCCTTCAGTCTTAATGGAGTTTGAACGGTTCGGACAATTGAGCAACTTTAAAGTGAATTGCTCCAAAACCGAGGCACTCAATATTTCTTTGCCTGGAGAATTGGTTTCTCATCTATCTAAACAGTTCCCATTTAAATGGAAAGTAGAAGCCATTAAGTACTTGGGAGTCCTTATACCAAAAGATCTTAAACAAATATTCAATTTAAATTATCAACACCTTTTGACTAACGCGGAATCGGCATTTACCTCCTATAGACAATTAAAGCTATCCTGGTTCGGGAGAATAAACGTAGTCAAGATGGATGTCTTGCCCCGACTCTTATATACTTTTCAGACAGTTCCTGTTCTATTGGATAGAGGCTTCCTCTCCAAAATGCAATCTATGATCCTTAGATTTGTCTGGGGGGGCAAGAGGTCCAGATTGCGAATGAATATCCTATCCTTGCCCAAGACCAGAGGAGGGGTTGGACTACCCAACATACGAGCGTACTTTGTGGCTTCCTCTCTTGTTAGAGCTCTAGATTGGCATTATCATGCGTCCTCCAAGAAATGGGTAGGGGTGGAGCAAGAGGGTTTGGGGATTCCGCTGAAACACCTGCTTTGGATTTCCCCTAAAGACTCCACAGACCTAGTACCTTTGACAGACATGACCAGAAACACCTTGAAGGTATGGCACCTAGTGACGAAAACCCTCCGCTTAAACGACAGACTTAGCCCTTTGACTCCCCTTTTTTCCAACCCATCTTTCCCACCCAGATTTGACAGGCAGAGATTTTTATGTTGGCGGATTGTGGATGACACCCGAGTAGGACAGACTCTGTCCAGTGGTGGTTTGCCCCCGATGGCAGAGCTACAACTCAAAGAACCTACGAGACCTCTTAAGTGATTCGAATTTCTCCAATACAGAGCATACTTATATTCAGCTGACCACTCTTGCAGGGTAAGATTGACGCTCAACGTATTGGAGAGGTTATTCCAACTGGAGGCTCCACCGAGGCGCAAAATATCAGTTCTATACCAGGCCTTAGGGTCCATGAAAGAGCAGGGCACCCTTTACTTCCAACGTGCTTGGGAGAGGGAATTGGGGTGTAGCATTTCAGAAGCTAATTGGCAGAAATGCTTTATATTTACTCACTCACTAGCTAGCGCTTGTTCTGCACAAGAAAGAAGCTATAAGCTGCTCACTAGATGGTACTTGTGCCCGACAACACTCCGGAACATGTTCCCTGGAACCCCTAATACCTGCTGGCGCTGTGGGGAAGAGAAGGGTACAATGATACACATTTGGTGGAGTTGTGGGGAAATCCGGCGGTTCTGTTCTGAGGTTTTCAATGCATACGCCCGGATAACAGGTAAACAAGCCGAATGTTGCCCAGAATCGGCAATGTTATCCATTTTTCCAGGTCCTATTGGGCTACAGAAGAGGGATATTCTCCGCTTTTGCATCTCGGCTGCTCGTGCTGTGATCCCGAGGTTCTGGAAATCAAGCCGGGCTCCATCTCTACTTGATTGGTTCAAAGAATTGATGGACATATATCGAATGGAGGAGCTCGCAGCTGATGCGTCAGGATCTCGGAACAAATTCTTAGGGATTTGGGTTGAATGGATTCTTTTTCACGACTCTGCAGAATTTAGGAGTATCTTTTCCATCACAGATAATATGGCTCGACCTCTGGCTGATGGTGAGCCAGTGGGAGGAGTACCCTTTCTCCTTCCCATACCTCACCCGTCCCCCCCTCCTTTTTTTCTTTTTTTCTTACGTGGCTTTTCTTTCCCAGTATAACTTTTTTCTAATGGTTTTTGTTTCTCTTCTCTCTCTCTTCTTTTCTATCTCTCTTTTCTTCCCATCTGATACATTCAGTCTAGGTATTTCCTTTCTACACCTATACCTTCAGAATTCTAGTGAACATTAGACAGGTATCGGAAACTCTGAGCTGTGAGTAGATGATTAATATTTCGGCCTTCCTTTCCGGTACACCAGTCGATAGACTATTCCAACTAGGCCTCAACGGGTAATGACCCACTTACGTGGTCAACCTGTTAGAAGGGGCCAAGTGATAAAAATCATTCTGCTTGTCCCCTTGACATCAGAACATCTCAAAACCCTGAGAAAGGTTGTATACTTGAGTGTTTGGAATTATATTTAGATTGTAGTATATATTGCACCAGAGATAAGCGCAAAAGTAAATTTGCAGCTTATCTTAAAGTTACTAATAACTTTGTGAATTCTCTTTTGTATATTTTATATGTCTCAAGATTTTATTAAAAGATTGAATGTATGTCTTTCATATGTTTTTTCAAAATTTAATAAAAATGAGATTAACCATAGTTAAATATTTTAAAATATGATCCCATCACGATCCCAACTTGAAATTTGGTACAGATGTGGCTAAGAGCATAAAAGACACATGGGCAGTTTTGGAAAATTTTTATTAAAACGTTTTTTCGGAAATGCGTTTCAAAATGTTGCGTTTGCATTCGCATGGGTAAAAAATTAAAATTAAGAAATATACTCTTGTGACATATCTGGTAAAAGCCTGGACAGTTCTGAGTAGAATGGTGTTTATTTTGTTTCTCTATCTTATTTCTAGCCCGAGATAAAAAAATGTAAAGTCATACCAGGCCAAAATTCACCCTTTTTTAAACTTTAAAAATCTGTAAAAAATTAACTGATGAAGAAAAAAATTCCAAACTTTTAATTTGTAATTAACTAAAGTAGTACTTCATAAAAGAAAAAAAAAAATCTAAAGACGTCAGGTAAAAAAAAATATTCATATTTAGATCACTTGATATGGAATGACCCATTGACGCTATTAATAGTAAAATATGTTAAAATATGATCCCATTGCGATCCCAACTTGAAATTTGGTACAGATGTGGCTAAGAGCAAAGCAGACACATGGGCAGTTTTTGAAATATTTAAAGCGCGCCGATTTTTCGGAAATACGTTTTAAAGTTTTGCGCTTGCGATCACATGGGTAAAATATTAACAAAGATCCTCTTGTGACATATCTGATGAAAGCCTGTATAGTTCTGAGTAGATTGGTGTTTATTTTGTCTCTCTATCTTATTCCTAGCCTGAGTTATGAGGAGAAACGTAAAGGCAGGCAATAGCGAAATTCACACTTTTTCCGAACTTTGAAAATCATTTTAAAAAAAAATAAATTTTTTAAAAAAATTTTCTCTTCACATTTTGCATTGTCTGACATGCTATTATCAAATAACAAAATCTCAAAAGAATTAAAAATATAGAGGTAATAATCATTGGTTCACTTGACATGGAATGACCCTTACTGTTATCAGATATAGCAAATGACTGACTATGATCCACTATACCAAGACTAATAATACCACATAGAAGGGAGAAATACCATCACACCATGACCAGATCACATATTACTGCCACACAGTGCCCAAATAATACCACATATAAGGTACAAATACCGCCACACCATGTCCAAAGCACATAATACCACCACATAGTTATCAAATACTACCACGGACAAGGTATAAATACTGCCACACCATGACAAGACCACATACAGTGCCTACAAGTAGTCTTCAACCCCTTGCAGATTTAGCTGGTTGACACATGCGGAATTAACTTGGCATTGTGACATTTGGACTGTAGATAAGCCTGGAAGTGGGAAATGCACTGCAGCCAAAAATAATTTTTTTTTTTTTTAAAGCGTTAAAATTTAATTCAGAGGGTCATTTATTATTCAACCCCTCAAACCACCAGCATTCTGTTTGGTCCCCTTAAAGTATTAAGAAGTAGTTTAGGCACAAAGAACAATGAGCTTCACATGTGTGGATTAATTATCTCTTTTGCCAGCCTTTTCTGACTATTTAAGACCCTCCCCAAACTTGTGAACAGCACTCATACATGGTCAACATGGGAAAGACAAAGGAGCATTCCAAGGCCATCAGAGACAAGATCGTGGAGGGTCACAAGGCTGGCAAGGGGTACAAAACCCTTTCCAAGGAGTTGGGCCTACCTGTCTCCACTGTTGGGAGCATCATCCGGAAGTGGAAGGCTTATGGAACTACTGTTAGCCTTCCACGGCTTGGACAGCCTTTGAAAGTTTCCTCCCGTGCCGAGGCCAGGCTTGTCCAAAGAGTCAAGGCTAACCCAAGGACAACAAGGAAGGAGCTCCGGGAAAATCTCATGGCAGTGGGGACATTGGTTTCAGTCAATACCATAAGTAACGTACTCCACTGCAATGGTCTCCGTTCCAGACGAGCCCGTAAGGTACCTTTACTTTCAAAGCGTCATGTCAAGGCTCGTCTACAGTTTGCTCATGATCACTTGGAGGACTCTGAGACAGACTGGTTCAAGGTTCTATGGTCTGATGAGACCAAGATCGAGATCTTTGGTGCCAACCACACACGTGAAGTTTGGAGACTGAATGGCACTGCATACGACCCCTAGAATACCATCCCTACAGTCAAGCATGGTGGTGGCAGCATCATGCTGTGGGGATGTTTCTCAGCCAAGGGGCCTGGCCATCTGGTCCGCATCCATGGAAAGATGGATAGCACGGCCTACCTGGAGATTTTGTCCAAGAACCTCCGCTCCTCCATCAAGGATCTTAAGATGGGTCGTAATTTCATCTTCCAACAAGACAACGACCCAAAGCACACAGCCAAGAAAACCATGGCCTGGTTCAAGAGGGAAAAAATCAAGGTGTTGGAGTGGCCTAGTCAGTCTCCTGACCTTAACCCAATTGAAAACTTGTGGAAGGAGCTCAAGATTAAAGTCCACATGAGACACCCAAAGAACCTAGATAACTTGGAGAAGATCTGCATGGAGGAGTGGGCCAAGATAAATCCAGAGACCTGTGCCGGCCTGATCAGGTCTTATAAAAGACGATTATTAGCTGTAATTGCAAACAAGGGTTATTCCACAAAATATTAAACCTAGGGGTTGAATAATAATTGACCCACACTTTTATGTTTAAAATTTACTAAAATTCAACTGAGCAACATAACTTTTTGGTTTGTAAGATTTATGCTTCTGTTAATAAATACTACTCTCGTTTGCAGTTTGAAGGCTCTAACTTATTTGCATCTTATCAAACCACCTAAATCAGCAGGGGGTTGAAGACTACTTGTAGGCACTGTATACCACTATATAATGAACAAAGCACATAATGCCACCACATAGTGACAAATAATACTAAAATAATGAAAATGTAAAAAAGCTCTGTATATTGGGTCAGTGTACAGGTAATACAGCGATTATAAGTGAAATTATACACATGAGCTCTGTATATAGTGTCTGTATAAAGGTAATACAGTGATCACAGTGATATACACTGGAGCTCTGTATATAGCATCAGTGTACAGGCAATACAGTGATCACCAGTGACATTATACACAGAAGCTCTGTATATAGTGTCAGAGCACAGGTAATACAGTGATAACCGGTGATATTATACACAGGAGCTCTGTATAAAGCATACCGTGTGCATGTATAAGTAACACACATACCAGTGATGTCTCTAGGTGAAGTCCCTCATCTTCATTTTTCTTCATCAGTCGCAGAACGATATCACGTCTTCTAGCCAGGATTTATCTCTGCAGAAAATAACAATTATCAATAATTGATCACTTCCGGCGCACATTCCACACATTTCCCAAAACAACAAAAAAAGTGGCATACTGCCGCCCTGCACAATAGTGATACCTCCCTTTTGTTCACCTCATGGGAAACAATATTTTCAAAAGTAAATTAAATTACAGCAATAATGTCCCCTAGTTGGTCTCCACAGTAAATATACTTTATCTCCGCTTGCCACCATACACAAATATGTGTGTTCTTCTATTCTGGCCCCCCTATATTAATAATGTCTAACATCCTGGCACCCTTTATTTAATAATGTCCACCATCCTGGGCCCCTATGTTCCTCCATTCTGGTCCTCTATGTTGCCCCATTCTGGGTTCCCAGATAGACATGAAGACATATCCAGCCATCTAGATCGATTACAACATAGACACCTCTGATTTCTCACATTTCCAGCCCTGTCCCTAAGTATTCCCAAACTGGACAAAATCCTCATCCTACTGATGCACTGTTGCCCCAATGCTGAGCTGCTGCTCCCAGATATGTCCCTATTACTGTTCCTGCTGTATGATACAAAAACAGGGCTCCTCTTACTGCCCAACATAGTAATATTAGAACTGTGCCCCACATAGTAATGTCACCACTGTGCCCCCACATAGTAATGTCCCCACTCTGCATCTCACATAGTAATGTCATCACTGTGCCCCCACATAATAATGCCACCACTGTGCCCCCATATAATGTCACCACTGTGCCCACACATAGTAATGTCAACACTTTACATCTCACATAGTAATATCACCACTGTCCCCCCACATAATAATGCCACCACTGTGCTCCGACATGTCACCACTGTGTCCCCTACATAATAATGTCACCACTGTGCTCCCACTGTGCAAGTGTTCCTTATCCTGGGCCCCTTATAGGTATATATGTCCCCATCCTGGACTATATGTCTCCCATCCTGGTATATATGTCCCCACCCTGGTACATGTGTCCCCATCCTGGTAAATACTGTACCTTATCCTGTTATATATTGTATGCCCCCCATCTTAGTGTATATGTCCCTCATCCTGAGCCCATCCTAGCATATATATCTCCTATCCTGGTATATACATGTCTCTATTCTGGTATATAGGTATCCATCCTGGTAAACACGTGGCCCATCATGGTATATACAGTCATGGCCAAAAGTATTGACACCCCTGCAATTCTGTCAGATAATACTCAGTTTATTCCTGAAAATGATTGCAATCACAAATTCTTTGGTATTATTATCTTCATTTAATTTGTCTTCAATGAAAAAAACACAAAAAGATTTGTCCTAAAGCCAAATTGGATATAATTCCACACCAAACATAAAAAAGAGGGTGGACAAAAGTATTGGCACCCTTAGAAAAATCATATGATGCTTCTCTAATTTGTGTAATTAACAGCACCTGTAAATTACCTGTGGCACCTAACAGGTGTTGGCAATAAGTAAATCACACTTGCAGCCAGTTGACATGGATTAAAGTTGACTCAACCTCTGTCCTGTGTCCTTGTGTGTACCACATTGAGCATGGAGAAAAGAAAGAAGACCAAAGAACTGTCTGAGGACTTGAGAAACCAAATTGTGAGGAAGCATGAGCAATCTCAAGGCTACAAGTCCATCTCCAAAGACCTGAATGTTCCTGTGTCTACCGTGCGCAGTGTCATCAAGAAGTTTAAAGCCCATGGCACTGTGGCTAACTTCCCTAGATGTGGACGGAAAAGAAAAATTGACAAGAGATTTCAACGCAAGATTGTGCGGATGGTGGATAAAGAACCTCGACTAACATCCAAACAAGTTCAAGCTGCCCTGCAGTCCTAGGGTACAACAGTGTCAACCCGTACTATCCGTCGGCGTCTGAATGAAAAGGGACTGTATAGTAGGAGACCCAGGAAAACCCCACTTCTTACCCCAAGACATAAAAAAGCCAGGCTGGAGTTTGCCAAAACTTACCTGAGAAAGCCTAAAACGTTTTGGAAGAATGTTCTCTCTTTTTGGGCAAAGGCATCAACATAGAGTTTACAGGAGAAAAAAAGAGACATTCAAAGAAAAGAACACGGTCCCTACAGTCAAACATGGTGGAGGTTCCCTGATGTTTTGGGGTTGCTTTGCTGCCTCTGGCACTGGACTGCTTGACCGTGTGCATGGCATTATGAAGTCTGAAGACTACCAACAAATTTTGCAGCATAATGTAGGGCCCAGTGTGAGAAAGCTGGGTCTCCCTCAGAGGTCATGGGTCTTCCAGCAGGACAATAACCCAAAACACACTTCAAAAAGCACTAGAAAATGGTTTGAGAGAAAGCACTGGAGACTTCTAAGGTGGCCAGCAATGAGTCCAGACCTGAATCCCATAGAACACCTGTGGAGAGATCTAAAAAAGGCAGTTTGGAGAAGACACCCTTCAAATATCAGGGACCTGGAGCAGTTTGCCAAAGAAGAATGGTCTAAAATTCCAGCAGAGCTCATTGATGGTTACCAGAAGCAGTCGATCGCAGTTATTTTGGCTAAAGGTTGTGCAACCAAGTATTAAACCGAGGGTGCCAATACTTTTGTATGGTCCTTATCCTGGGCTGGGCCTCCGTATGGTCCCCTAGAGGTCCCCATCTGGGACCTGTGCAGTTAATAAAAAAACACTCTACTTACCTCACTGACAATGTCCAGCGCTGGGGAATCACATAGCTTCCAGTGCGCATAGGAAGCTGAGTCCTGGAGCGATGATGTCATCACCCTGAGACTCAGAGCTCCTGCGCACGCGTCTGCAACGTTCACTGTGCTACGGCTGTACATAATAGGCAGCGGTACAGCGGGGAGATTGCTCCCTGCTATACCGCACAGGGACAGAAAGGCTAATCTTACTATGCAAGCCAATACTATTAGTGGTAACTCCGTGGGGGGAGACCTAGGAGTCGAAAGTTCAGAACCCTCTCTGTGCAGCACTGGGGGATAGACGGCGAGGTGGAGGTGGAGGAGCCACTAGGACCTGGGGCCCACCAGAGGAATTCCCGATCTCCCGGCAGGCCAGTCCGACCCTGAACACAGCCCAAGAACAGGCAAATTAATTGCAGGAATATACAAAAATGCAGGCGATTTCAGCTACAAAAAAGCAACACCAAAAAACACATGTGAGCACAGCTTTTAGAAAATCACAAACATTTATGTTCAACCTGTCGGAGCTGCATTTTAGGCGCAGAAAAGCAGCAAAAAAATGCATACCAGGCACTTAGTCTAACACCGTTACAAAACTGTTTACTGTTATATCTTGTATTAAACTATAGTTGAAAAAGAAAAAACTGTAATATTGCAGAAGAATGGACATTTTAAAATGCTAACAAGCAAAATGACAACTAGTAAATCAACTAAATACGGTAACTTAAAAGGAGAGTAAATCGTTTCTCAATCATAGCAGGGACTGTTAGATATAAGAAATAATTAATAAGTTGGGGCAATACCAGCTAATCTAGCCAAAGGAGCATTAACATTTCTAAATTTGGCAGTGTTTTATGTGTAAATGTTTAGTTCAATAAATTATTACAAAAACATATTGTAAAGAAATATACAGTAGCGGAGGTGAGTGTTCAACGCTGCAGTTATGATGACCCTTGGGCGTTCCACATCCTTATGCTGAGGATCCTCTCCCGTCGTGTATCAGCAAGCATTGACTGCTCATATGTACTGTACCTGTCCTTGTTACCCCCATTCCTTATGTAAAGCGCCATGGAACCAATGGCGCTATATAAATAAATAATAATAATAATAATAATAATAATAATGTACAGCTGTGGTTAGATTTCTGTTCTAAATGTACATGTTTTTCAAGCTCTTCACAGGTATATTTCTATAGAACAATATTAATAATACATGACCCTGGCAATGACTGAATGGAAAAGTACATTATGCCAAACAGATATCAGAAACTGAATTAACAAAGATTGAAAAAAAACATTTCCGAGCCTCTACCCATGCAGTATTGCTAGATTACTTGAGTCTTTGACTAATTTTGAAAAGATTTGTTCATAACATTCGATAAGTTCACCTACAATTTATAGTTATTTTTCCTTTGCTGATGAAAACCAGTTTCTACTTAAATTAGATTTTCCCAATGTTTTACATGAAAAAAACATTTAATGTAGCCAAAGTATTGTGAATGTACATAGACAAAGCTTTTCTCACTGTGCTAAACGCTAAACCACTAAGAACGTAAGTAAAACATTATCATATACATTTATGCTTAGTGTAGAAAACAAGAGGTAATCAAATGTTGAACAGCATAACTAAGTGGTTATCCCTGGGGTCATTGAATCTGATAATATGGTATTATAAATTCACATTTGCTGGCCATGTGCCTACAGATAGTGCATACATTTATGGAAGCCTTTGATTGTCAATTGTTATTTGGAGTATACTTGTAATATGGAGGTTGTGAGGCCACTCATGGACGTAGAAGCATAGCCAATAAATAGTCATTATATCATATTAAGAAAAGTGAGATTGAATGTGATTTGTATTTGTAGCATTTTTTCTAGTATAATATAGCAATCGTAGTAGTAATACCACCAACAATTTGAAAAAAAAAACTTTACTAATTAAGTATAAATGCTGGCTAAGCAACATTGTTAATATTAGTTTTTCCATTCACTCGTGTCATAATAAACTATGGGGGTCCATAACAAAAGTAAAAAATGCAGTCTCCTCCTTGTGCTGAATGGCATAATTTCAAAACACTATGTATGATCTGGAATATTACTTATTTTTTCAAACAAGAGAATATTCACATGTCTTAAGGCCACTTTACACGTCACGATATTGCAATGCAACTATGATAAAAAGACTCGTGCGTTGTGTCGTGTAAATGGGCAATGCAACTCAAAAATGATTCAACTACGATATCGTTTTTGAATTGTGCATGCTTTTCAACCGTGCAATATAGGCTCGACGATCTGGCAGGATCATGCTGTGTGACAGCACAACTACGATTTGGAGCGCAACTTCCCCTATTCACTCCAATGTTAATTGGTCGTTCCCTGAGTTTCTCAGACGCTGTGTGCAAGAGGGGCGTACCACATCGTAGTTGCGATATCTCCCTGTGTAACATCTTCTATGCGATCTTGGACAAGTTCCAAAAACGTGCGCACTCCCGTGAAGTTGTATGCAATATCAGAACGATATTGTGACGTGTAAAGCGGCCTTTATAGTTCACCTCATTAATGTTTAAAGGGAATCTGTCAGCAGATTTTTCTACGCAATCTCAGGACAGCATGGGTTAGAGGCTGAGACATAGATGTTTCCTACACAGTGCTAACAGAAGCGCAATAGGGTCTTATCTCCAAAAATATAAGTTATAATAGTGGTGATATTCACTGCTCACCTGGCTCAGTTGGGGCACCCACAACCAGTATATACATTTATACAGCTGCTGCTGGACCCACACTTCCACGTGTGCAAGAATGGACATACAGGAATCCAGAGAGAAGGTGTGTCACGATCCGCACTGCTGCATATGAATAAGGACCACAAAAGATCTATAGTTGTGTTTATTCCTGTACGCGTTTCGGAGCTGACCTCGCTCTTTCCTCAGGAATACACCAAGTAACCAAATATACAGAAGGCAAATGTTATATTGATACAGGAGGACGCCAAACAATTAGGCAAGACGCCAAACATCAGATGCACGTCATGATCATGTGCCTAATTGTCTGGCATCCTCCTGTGTGCACATAACATTTGCCTCGTGTATGTTTGGTTACATGGTGATTCCTGAGGAAGGAGCGAGGTCAGCTCTGAAATGTGTAGAGAAATAAACACCATTATAGATCTTTTGTGGTCTTTATTCATATGCTGCATTGCAGATCGTGACACACCATCCCTCTGAAGACGTGTCAATGATGTGTCAATTTTTAGACTGTGTGCTGTTGTTTCAATACAATAAATGTTTTATCAACAGGAGATTATCACTTCCCGGAATATGATTTGCATTGAATGTGAATTGAATATACATATATATATATATATATATATATATTTGATGTTGATATAAGCAGTTAGTTATGCTCTAAGGTGTATCGACTTTAAAGAATAATAAAAGAATAGGTCAGGAAGGTGTTAAAAGCACAAAATATCGTACTTATTTCAGCTCTCTACTGTCCCTGCTATCACAGCTCCAAGAAGAACCAGCTCCTGTCTAATCTCAGCACAGACTAAGGATGGTTTCACATTGCCGTTTTTTGGAACCCAGGGGAATGTGGGTAAAACCTGTTTCCCCCTAGATTCCCCTGCAATTGTAAAACCTGATACAACTGGATGCACCAACACCAGTATTATTACTGATCCATCTCACGGATACCAGGGTGTGAGCATCCCATTGCATCAGGTTGGGTACCTTTTTAAGCTGGATCTGGTTGTGAATGACATTCTCCATAGTGGGTGTGTCATTTAAAACTGGGTTCTGCGCATGTTCAGACCAAAAACACAGATTCGGTGTCCAAATCCAGTGGGATCCGGGTTCCAAAGAGCCACATTCTAATTTAATCCATAGTGCCCTAGATCCGGGTGTTCACGGCTTTGAAACGGACACCAAAATCGCTAAAAAATGCAATTTTGGTCTCAGTGAAAAAAATATGGACACCGAGATCAGGGGAAAGCATGAAGAATTTAAAGTCAACGGAGCTAAAATTTTGGATGGAGCTGGATTCACGGGTAACGAATACGGTAGTGTGAAACCTGCCTAAGCCTTGATGTCTGCATGAGATAATACAGATTCTGAGGTCATGATGTCATAACATGCATCAAGGCCTCATCTGTGGCAGAAGCAGCATCAAGAGTGAAGAAAAGACAGTCATGGAAGCCTTAGAGAGTAAGAGAAGGACTAGTGGAAATCTGCAGCAGGAAGAACATACAAGGGGCAAACTGAGTATGCTATTCTATTGTTATTTATCCCTTTTCCAGTTCGTACGAATCTAGCAGCACAGCAGCTGACTGCATGTCATTATACAGGATTTGTGTAAATTAAGTTCCCCAATTTTGGGATTCGCTAAGGTCTGTAAGTTTGGGGAATTTATAACAAATTAGATTTGTTTAGAATTTATTCACTCATCCTTCATTGTGACCTCTTTAAATATTGTAGAAATTGAAAAAGGTAGGAAAAATGTACCGTATTTTTCCTTTTATAAGACGCACTTTTTTTCCTCCAAGTTTTGGAGGAAAGTGGGGGTGCGTCTTATAAAAGGAATATAACATTCTATCATCCTCAGTTGCTGGGGAGGGGGAGACAGCAGTGAAGTGGGGACAGAAGTGGCAGGGAATGGTCCCTGCTGAAGAATCAGGCGGCAGGAGCACCACGTGTCCCCGACTCATTAACTACTTAGATATTCACTTCACTTGCTCCCAGTCTCCCCCACCTCTCTGCACTGAAGACAGCACGGAGAGGTGAGAGCACAGGGAGCAGGAGAAGCTGCTTAGCCGGCACACATGGTCTCTCTCCAGCTTCCTGCAGTACCTGGGGATATTGTGTGCTGGAGAAAGTGAGAATGCAGGTGCCGGGGGTGCAGCTGCAGCAAGTGAAGGAGCACTGAGCTTTGTGCTGCGATGGAGACAGGGGTAGAGCAGATGGGCACCTTATCACAGGCACCTTATCACAGGCACCTTATCACAGGTACCTTATCACAGGCACCTTATCACAGGCACCTTATCACAGGTACCTTGTCACAGTGTCCTGCCTCACTCCCTCTGCTCTCTGTAATGTGTCCTCCTGCTGAGCCCTGCACAGTGCAGAAATCCAGGAAGGTCGGTCAGGTCTGCAGTTCAGGAGCTTCAGTCTATTAGAGCAGGGCTGGAGCCTGCATAACACCAGTGTACAGCTCCTGTATCTACATCCTGCATCTATAGGTCAAGCTCTGTAGTGGTGACTTATAATTAGGAGACAGAGGCTGGAGCATCGTATTTCAGCACAGTGTTCAGACCCCCTCCCTGGCCCTCCCTCTTTACAGTACATTACATCAGAACTTTATATGCAGACTGGCCACAAAGCAGGACACATTAAAGTGAGTGCACATGGATGTGTAACATAACCACTAATAAAGTAAAGTTAACACAACAATACTGTGCTTAACTAGAACTCCAAGCATGCTATAGGATCTACAGTACATGCTGGGAGTTATAGTTCTTAAAGGGATTGCTACTACATGAACAAATCCCTTCTCATTCACCTTGTTGGCCCTTGTAAAAGTAATAAGGACCATACTAAATCTGTGTGCTCATGGTCGGGAGGAGCTGCATGTTGGACACGGCTCCTCCGGACCTGAGTGAAGCCACGGGTGGCCGCAGGGAGACCGCAGCCGTCCTGTACTCACCGTGTGCAGCGGCTGCAGGGCGGCTTCTCCCTGCAGTCACCCGATGGAAGCCGCTTCCGACTCCGCAGCATAAAATAAACATGCGGAGGGGGAACCGGCAACCCGCACCGCAGCTGTCAGATCACTGTGGGCGGGTTAAGCATAGTGAGGATGGGATTTCTACATATCCCATCCACTATGCTTGTACTGTACTACGCAGCATTTTGGACACAGCAGCAAGACGCTGCGTCCAAAACGCTACGTATACTGATCGTGTGCACGCACCCTTCCCCCCATGCTGCAGCAGTTCCAACATTGTCAGAAGTTGCATATTCATGTCCCATTAATATGAGACTCAGCCCTCTGACAAATCAGTGCTGGCGTCTGTCTCCCCGCCATCAGACACTGGAGCAGAAGTCATTGGTGTTGCTCACATGCTGCACCTGCATCCTAAGGAAACAGACACCAGCGCTGACTGGTCGCAGTGCCTGAGTGTCATATAAAAGTCATTTTTTGCTACAAATATTTTTTTCCCTATTTTCCACCTCTAAAATCTGAGTGCGTCTTATAATCCGGAGCGTCTTATAAAGCGAAAAATACGGTAATTACATTCATTTTCCAAGTTCAGCCTATGGTATGTATGTCAGTAGTCAACGATGAACCATTATCGATAAAGATCATAAATATCTAAATTCTGAATGCTGAACAGCTTTCTACAATGAAAAACTCTACTTTTTGATAAATTAAATATTTAAATATGTTTTCTATATGCTTCATTATGCTGGAATACATAGTGAACAATATTGAATATAGGAGGGTTTGCTACCAAGTTCCTCATCTCTGATAAAGTACATGGAGTCTTGATTACACATTAAAACTTCAAATGCACTACATTTTGCTTTTCTGAAAAGTTGTTTTTTCCATTTGCACCATAGATAGGTTCAAGGGGCAGAGCAAATAATAACAAATATGGCTAATTAAGATGGATTAAACCAGGTGCTGCCTCCTGCCTAGAGCCTGGCAACAAGAGTAATTAGCTAGAATTGTGGGCAGGTGTTTCTGACGGGGACACACACCTGTTCCCATGCCCTCGCAGTCCACCATAGACCCTCAACTCATTAGAGCTTTGTAACTGAAGCAGAGTAAGCTGTCTCTTCCAATTAATGCCTCTATTTTGATGCTACTGGCTGTGTCTGTTCATTACTGGAATTTAACTGAAGCTATACAAATAGTCAAATAGTCTGAAACCATTGGCCTAAAAAGAATATTATTAAAAGATGCTATAGGATACCCCAATGCCAAATTCACAGGATACCAAAGGAGATAAAACAATAAAATGCCAGGCACAAGCACTTTATTAAAATCATTATTTTATTTACTTATTGAGTCTAATTAAACATAATTACTAAAATCTCTACTTGATTTAAAGAAATCCAAACAACTGATACATGCTATCCTATCTATGGACACCACGTATCAGGAACTTGCTTTATTATCTCTACCAGTTATATTAGACTCAAAACATAATAGCTGTCATCAACTGAGCCGTGGTACAGATTAATCAGACAAGAGGGATCCTGGTGGCATATATCCACTTCTGCCCTGGATTAACACATGCGTGCATAGACAGAGACCAGTCGATCCAGGCCAGTGAGCAGGAAGAAGCCAGTGGAGATCAGCCTGTTTATCTAGTGTACAACACAACTCGGTGCTTGGTGGTTGTTAGAAGTAAAGTATTTTTTGGACTATAAGACACTTTTCCCAAAAACATTTGGGCGGAAAGTGGGGGTCCATTTTATAGTCTGGATGTATGTTCTGGGGCTGTGGCTGTGTGTGTGGGGGGGGGCAGCTATAGTACAGAAGGTGACTAGAGGCAGGAGAAGGTCACTGGTGGCAAGAGCAGTTTGTAGGAGTGCATGCTGGTGACCACATGTGCCAGCTATTTAAACTAGTTTAATATTCAATATTCAAAGAGGTGGGCTGGTGATGGGCGAGGAAGTGTTGCACATCAAAATATCTTAAACTGTCGGTAAACACATAATTACCTGCTGTCCGCATGTGCCCGCAATTAATGACAGTGGATATTCACTGCTCCTTACACACACATCGTATGTAGTTGCCAGCATGATAACAGGACATTGCTCTGCTGCAGTGCAGAGATGGAGGATGAGTATAATCATTTATTAGAGTTAGTGTGGGCTGTGATGGAGGCCATGTATATCAGGATGGGGCCAATTGCCAGGATGGGGCCAAATACCAGGATGGGGCAATATACCAGGATTGGACCATATACCAGGGTGGGTCCATATATCGGGTTAGGATCATATACAAGGATAGGACCAAATATTATAGGATCAAATTCCAGGATGGGGGCCCAATTACAGGATGGAGGTCAGATTCCAAATGGGGAACATATAACAGGATGGGGAATCATATTTACCAGGATGGGGGATCATATATACCAGAATGCGGTCCACTTATCAGGATTGGAATCATTACCAGGATGGAGAACATATATCAGGATAGGGAATATATACAATTAGGTCCATATACATTTGGGCAGAGACAACATTTTTCTCATTTTTGTTCTGTACATTACCCCAATGGATTTTTAACAAAACAATTCAGATGCAGTTAAAGTTCAAACTTTCAGCTGTAATTCAATGGACTGAACAAAATGATTGCATAAAAATGTGAGGAACTAAAGCATTTTTTAAACTCAATCCTTTCATTTCAGGGGCTCAAAAGTAATTGGACAAATGAACTAATTTTAAATAACATGTTAATTTCTATTACTTGGATAAAATCCCTTTGTTACCAGTGACTGCCAGAAGTCTTGAACTCATGGGCAACACCAGATGCTGGGTTTCCTCCTTTTAAATGCTTTGCCAGTGGTTTTCAGTTGCTGTTGGTTTGTGGGTCTTTCTGTCTGAAGTTTAGTCTTTAACAAGTAAAATGTATGTTCTATTAGGTATAGATCAAGTGACTGACTTGGACATTCAAAAATATTCCACTTCTTTGCTTTAAAAAAACTTCTGGGTTGCTTTGTAGAGATGAGCGAGCACTAAAATGCTCGGGTGCTCGATGCTCTGGCCGAGCATCTCAAGATACTCTTGTACTCGGCCAGAGCACCGAGCCCAATGTAAGTCAATGAGTGACAGGCTCCGCCCACAGACTTCTGATTATAAAATGAGTATTGCTGGAAAAGGGTGGAGGGGGGGCTTTTTCAAATCGCCACAGCATACAACACCTTGCTGTGCCCCCCAGAGGGATCCTAACAATCTGCTCTCTGTGAGGTGCCAGCTCACTGTGTGCACTGAAGGGAGCAGTGTATTTGTGTCAGATTGCTAATTATTACCGAGGAGTCCGAGCATCTCGGCGGAACTCAGTGCTCGCTGAGCATCCCGAGTACCGGGATACTCGTGCGAGTAACGAGTAGCGCCAAGCATACTCGCTCATCCCTATTGCTTTGGCTTTGTGTTTTTTTGGCATTGTCCATCTGTACAACGAAACATACACCAATCAGTTTGGCTATATTTGGCTTAATTTGAGCACACAATATATATCTGTAAACCTCAGAATTCCCCTGCCTGCTTCTGTCCTATGTCACATCATCAATAAACCCAAGGGACTCAGTGCCACTGGCAGCCATGCATGCTCAAGCAATCACACTGCCTCCGCCATGTTTAACAGATGATGTGATATGCATTGAATCATGAGCTGTGCCATGCTTTCGCAAT
Source organism: Allobates femoralis (assembly GCA_033576535.1). NCBI lineage: Eukaryota > Metazoa > Chordata > Amphibia > Anura > Aromobatidae > Allobates > Allobates femoralis. Next base: position 434,982,625 of record JARQOC010000002.1, on the reverse strand, counting down.
ACATTTTTTTTCCCAGCATTCTGATAGAGGTTGATCTTGGTGTCATTTGTCCAAACAATGTTCTCCCAGAACTGTGCTGTTTTTTCAGAATTTTTTTTAGCAAAATCCAATCTAGTCTTCTTTTTCTTGAGGATTATGAGGGGTTTGCACTGTGTAGTGAAACCTCTGTATTTACGTTTTGGCAGTCTTTTCTTTATGGTAGATTTCAATGTTGATACGCCTACATCTTGGAGAGTGTTGTTAACTTGGTTGGCTGTGGTGAAGGGTTTCTCTTCACTATGGTAATTATTCTGCGATCATCCATCACTTTTGACTCCCATAGGCACCCAAGTCTTTTTGAATTGTTGAGGACACTAGTGGATTCTTTCTTTCTCAGGATGTACCAAACAGTACATTTGCCACTGTCAATTTTGTAGCAATTTCTCAGTTGGTTTTTTTCTGTTTCGTAGATGAAGGATGTTTCTGTCACCTTCAGGGAGAGCTCCTTTGGCTCCTTTGGTTTACTTCTCAGCTAATTCTTTAACATGCAAGCAGCACATTTCAAATCAACTCCAGGCCTTTTATGTGTTTAATTGAGATTGAAATAACAAAGGAATTAGCCACACTTGCCTATAAAACAGCCTTCCAGTCAATTGTCCAAATACTTTTGGTCACTTTAAAAACAGATAGCACATGTAAAGGAGCTAAAACTCTTAAACCCATCATCCAATTTTAATGTGGATACTCTTAAATGAAAGCTAAAAGTCTGGACTATATGTTCATTTCCATTATATAACTATAAATTGAATATGCTTCAGTAAACTGGTAAAAAAGCAAAATTTATGTCAGTGTCCAAATATATCAAATCATATATGGATCTACAGTAATTGTATCAGGATTGGAAACATATAACATGATGAGGATCCTAATCTAATCAGTACCAGGATGGGAAACATATTCCAGGATAAAGGACATGTATATCAGGATGGAGGACATATATAGCAGGATAGATAACATCTTCTCCCCTCTTGTATCTGTACGACCAAATTGTCCACATTTATTGTATTTGTCCTTGTCTGCCCTTTTAGCATGTAAAGCGCCATGGAATTTAATGGTGTTATATAAAATAATAATAATAATAGTAATAATAATAATAATAATAATATACCAGGATGGAGGATATTAGTACATAATATGGGAACAGCACAGCCATACCAGTGTCAGCCACAGATCCCCCCATAACAGTGCCTCATGACCACATTTATTGCTTAAATTTTTTCCTGTTCTCCTCCTCTAAAATCTGGTTGTGCCTTATGGTCTATTGCGGCTGAAAGTCCAATACATTAAAATTTGTGTTTTCAGAGTGAATACAGAGCTCACACAGACAGTGTCTGAGATATACTGCTCATAGATTGGGCATCATGTATCTGATGTCAGGTTCTTAATTAAATACTAGCGCTCAGCTTTTTAAATTTTTATCACCTTTGGATTTTTATTCACCAATTATTGGTTCATCATTATTAGGCAGTTTGGAGGCGCCTTCTGTTTCACCAGTTTGTAGGCACTACTACGTCTACATAGTTGTGACTTCTCACAATGTAGGGTGAAGACTAGAGAGGAGCAAACACCTGAGTGTTTGAATTCGGTTTGGTTCACGGAATGTGGGGTGTTCACCGAATTGTTCGACGAAAAGTTCTCCAAATTTTCTGAACCCCATTGAAATCAATGGCAGGCAACTTGAAACACTTTAAAAAGGTGTCCAAAAGATGAGAAACTGCTCATATTAGTACCAGACCCCAGGAAAAGGACAACAGTCTACCTAGAGTACAAATAGTGTTGTGGTGCAGCATGGGTTCATGAGACACGGTTTGTGCAAACCTACAGTCTTCAAAATCAGTTCCAAATAGGAAGTGACTCACATTTACCTATATTTCAGAGGTGGGTGAGTGACAGGGGAAAAGTGGTAGCAGTTTTCTATATTAAGTAAAAAGAGGATGAGAAGTAAAAGGATGAGGATGAGTTACAGAAGTAGGTATGTCACCCAGAGAGCCCTGCTCAAGGAATGTGCCACACAGCAGAGAGACCCTAACAAGAGTCCCCACTTTTCCAAAAATTAGGATCACATCACAGCAAAGTGGTATATATCCCTTAAAACATTTTGTATTGGGCCACAATAGCAGCAAGGCAGGAGGCCTGGACCCAGCATTTCAAGGCTGAGCATTAAGGAAGTGTTGCGCAAGTGTCATAAGCAGGTATTGTGCTCAAAGAGCCCTGGTCAAGGAATGCACCACACAGCACAGATACCCTAACAAGAATCCCCGCTGTTCCAAAACATAGGCACAGCCACCACTAAAGGGGCAACAATTGCCCCAGAATAGAAATATTGTAATGAGGAGTTTAAAGGGAACCTGTCAGGTGGTTTATGCCCCCCTAGCTATCACAGCATGTACTTGTAGCTTCATAGTACTATTCTAATGATCTCTGTCTGAGCTCATAGTGTAATGGTAAAGGTGAAAATAAGCATTTATACACTTACATTTACTTACACCTTGGAGGAGGTAGACTGTCTGGCAGGATAATAGTTAACTCACTATTAACTTGCATGGCTAATGGACCTGTGTGATGTAACGATCATGTGACCATAGTGGGAGGAGCTAAGTGAGCTCACTTATTATGTCCTTTGGAGACTGAGCTCCGTCAATTGTAGTCACATGGTTATGACATCACATTATGTCTCCCAACATTTTCTAACATAAGGCTGAAATGTTAACTATTAACCTGCCAGATAGACTACAGTCTCCAAGATGTAGACTGTGCCTCATTTACATGAGAAAACGTAAGTGTATAAATGTTTTTTTTTTCACCTTTCACATTACACTCTGAGCTCAGACAGGGATGATTAGAATAGTATTATAAAGCTGCAGCTACAGACAGTGATAGCTGGGGAGGCATAAACCACCTGACAGGTTCCCTTTAATGCAGCACACTGAAAAGTACACCAGCACCTAACCTCCCGATTCTGATGTTGGGGTGGAAAAGACCTTGGAGATCCATGAATTGTTCATCTTGATAAATCTTAGGTGATCTACACTGTCGGTGGACAGCCATATGCACTTATCCATTTAGACACCACCAGCAGCGCTGAAGACACGTTCTGAGAGAACGCTGGCGGCTAGGCATGACGAAATCTCCAAGGCGTGAGTTACGAGCTCAGGCTACATTTCCAGTTTTGAATCCTCAAACTCACAAGGGTACAGTTTTTTTTTGTATGGTCTCTACTTGTTGATGTCATCTTGCCTGGCACATAATTTAGGTTTTTCATGTTTAACCTTTGAAGATTTTCATTCCTAAACTAACAAACTAATCCTCCATTTTCATCTTCTCTAATTTATAGTTTTTTTCCACAGGTAAAGACCCGCTCTTTCCTCCCCTTTCTTGGAATTTTCCTTGAGGGGTCTCACCCTTAAACTGTGGTAGAACCTTATACATCCATGTAGGCTTATTTTATCACTGGCTGTTTATGACGTCTTTTCTCCTCTGTCATTCAACCCCAGATGGACCCAACCCTTTCTTTCTTATTTTCCCCTTTCTCCCTTTCTAATTACAATATTCCCCTCCTCGCTCCTGATTTCCCTCCCCCTTCTTCTTTCTTTCTCTGCCCCCATCCCCTCATTGTCCTTTAATTATTAATAATATTCTTTAATTCCATAAGAACCAGAATAACACTTTTTACTGTTACATGTTTTTTTATATAGATCAATGTTCATCATAATACATTGCCTTTTCCTCTCTTATTATAACCTCTTGTATTTAACTAGGTGAATTTCTGTCGTGCACACCACCAACAGTGCACTATGACATATCGTAAATTAACAGGGTTGGATTCATTGGGGCATTATTATCTTTAATGTGTCTCTTTCCCTTATTCAGCACTGATGGAGGTTCCTCTTATTTTGATTACCTTGGGATATTCCATTGTATCTATTTACTACATGAACATAGCTCGGGGTTCACACTATCACTGACACTGCACAGTGAGCGCTCTGCCATCTTTGGATTGCTGTAGCAGCTCTTTACTATGCGCCTCTACAGGGGCGGAACTACCGTGGTGCAGCTGGTTCAGCTGCACCAGGCCCCGACCGGCTAGGGGGCCCCTTTAAGCCTGAAGGGGCCCCCCAGCCGACCCCTGTAACCCGACATCAGAGGAGAGGAGGGTCAGGCAAGGGAAGCAGAAAGCTTCCTGCTTCCCTTGCCTGATCCCGCCCCTCCTCTCCTCTGCCCCTCTGGCTTCCAGGAACGTCGCGGCTCAGCAGGTAAGAGAGCCAGCACCCCTCCACAACCCCCAACAGCAGACCGCACCGCCAGCACCCCTCCACAACCCCCAACAGCAGACCACGGCGCCAGCACCCCTCCACAACCCCCGCAAGCAAACCGCGTCGCCAGCACTACCTTCCCCCCCCGCTCCTAAGCAGACCGCCTCGCCAGCCGCCAGTACAAGCCCCCTGCGCTCCTTAACGAGGACACACAAGGGCTCCGTGGGGTTAAGGTCCGCCCCTGCGCCTCTATGACCTATGGTCAGCGCATGCACAATTGTCACATAGCGACGATCAATAACATCTCTAAGCCCTCCTCCTCACCTGCATCATTGTATTTCCGGTTTCGCGGCAGCACGCCGGAGATCATCTCGCGAAGGTGAGATGCAGCACATACTAACCATACTTGTATTTAAGGGATGCAGGTGGACTCTACCATGGCTCCTTCCCCTTGAGGAAGCCGTCATTTCAGGCGGCGACAAACGTTGGGTGTCAAGGCACTCTGCTATGCACCCCCCATCTTTTCCTCAGGACAATGGTGATTATGAACCTTTTACATATATGTCTTCGATATGGTCCATTCCATTATTAACAGGTTTGGGTCTGCTCCTACCAAATTCCTATATTGACATGCAATGATTTCCACCTTTGCTAGTCATAACCCATTTGTGCTATCCTATTGTCAGCTCCTTTATAGGATAAGGCAGTGACTTGGTGACTAGGTCATGTCTATTTAACAACATTAGGCCACTCACAAATATTTTGTACAACCTATGGTTTTTGTGAGTCCGATATAAGGACATCTGTGTGCTTCATTTTTCTGCCTGTCAGGTCAGAGAATCAAGGTATTAACATACAACATATGTGTAATCTGTGTTTCTAGCACAATCCTTGGTGGTTATATAGCTATTGGTGCATTATTTGTTCATGCATATTCTTTGAAGTATCTAAAGTGGACTATCTGAATACTGTTTTTCATACATTGTGTCCTTGATTATCCTGTGATAACCCGATACAGGGTATTGTTTCATATCTACTATATAATTGTCTAAGGCGTCTGTCGGTCACAGAAATCGCGCACCAGACAGAGGCCGCTCATTGGCGCCCCTCCCTCTACCCCCCCGCTTCCCATGGCCCCTCCACTCCTCCTGTTCCCCCCATTCCTCATGCCCCCCCCCGCTCCTCCTCCCCAGTGTCCCCGCTCTTCTCCCCAGTGTCTCTGCTCCTTCTCCCCGCTGTCCCTGCTCCTCTTCCCCGATGTCCCCGCTCCTTCTCCCTGGTGTCCCCAAACTCCTTCTCCCCATTGTCCCCACTCCTCTTCCCCGGTGACCACTGCTCCTTCTCCCCGGTGTCCCCTCTCTTCCTCCCGATGTCCCCGCTCTTTCTCCCCGGAGTGGGAACACCTCCTCCCCGGTGTCCCCGCTCCTCCTCCCGGTGTCCCCACTCCTCCTCTCAGTGTCCCACTCCTCCACGTTGATAATAAAAAAATCCTCAGTGAGGATACTCACCCATCCGCGGGCTCACTCCACGTCCGTCTTCTAGGTCCTAAAGGGCTTGAGGACCTGTTGTTGCCTGGGAAACCGATCAGCTTATCGATTTCCCAGGCAACGACAGGTCCTGTCCTGGGAGCTACAAGACGGAGGTGTAGCGAGCCAGCGGATGGGTGAGTATCCTCACATCCTGGATGGGTGAGTATCCTCACATCCTGCCCCCCCTGCCGTCACCATCCTGCCCCCCCCTCACTGGCACTGTCCTGCCTTCCCCCCACCGACACTATTCTGCCCCACCCCGCTGGCACCATCTTGCCCCCCCCGCCGGCACCATTCTGTCCCCTCCCCGCTGCCACCATCCTGCCCCCCCCGCCGGCACCATTCTGCCTCCCCCGCATCCATCCTGCCCCCCCGCCAGCTCCATTCTGCCCCGCCGACTTCATCCTGCCCCGCTCGCCACCATCCTGCCACCCCTCCCCCCGCCACCATCCTGCCCCCCGCCCCCATCCTGCCCCCGCCACCATTCTGCCCCACCGGCTCCATCCTGCCCCGCTCGCTCCATCCTACCCTGCTTGCTCCATCCTGTCCCCCTCCTGCCAGCTCCATCCTGCCCCGCTGGCTCCATCCTGCCCCGCCGGCTGCATCCTGCCCCGCTCGCTCCATCCTGCTCTGATCGCTCCATCCTGTCCCGCTCGCCACCATTCTGCCCCGCTCGCTCCATCCTGCCCTGCTCGCTCCATCCTGCTCCCTGCCACCATCCTGCCCCCCCGCCACCATTCTGCCCCAGCGGCTCCATCCTGCCTCGCTCGCTCCATCCTACCCTGCTTGCTCCATCCTGTCCCCCTCCCGCCAGCTCCATCCTGCCCCACTGGCTCCATCCTGCCCCGCCGGCTCCATCCTGCCCCTCTTGCTCCATCCTGCCCTGCTCGCTCCATCCTGCTCCACCCCACCACCATCCTGCTCCTCCGACTCCACCCTGCCACGCTAGCTCCATCCTGCCCCTCTCGCTCCATCCTGCCTTGCTCGCTCCATCCTGCCCCGCTCCCACCATCCTGCCCCGCCGGCTCCACCCTGCCCCGCCGGCTCCATCCTGCCCCGCTCACCACCCCCTCCCCTCCTCCCCTGTCACCATCCTGCCCCCCTGCTCCATCCTGATCGGTTTCCCAGGCAACGACAAGTCCTAAAGGTCTGTAGGACCTAGAAGACGGAGGTGGAGCGCTGCCTTACATGTACTGTAATTTACCGCCATACACCATAGCGCTGCTATACATTTACTATAATATACCGCCATATACTATAGTGCTGTTATACATGTGCTGTAATGTACCACCATATACCATAGCGCTGCTATATATATATATATTATATATATACATATATATATATAACAAAAAAGGGGTTATTGAGCAGCGGTTCATTTATAGCAGAAATGCTAGGTGCTTATCAGTCCCTGTGATGGGAATCAACCATCCACTTCAACAAATACTTGCAAAAAAGAAGGCTGCAGCACACACGATTTGGAGTGATTTTCTTGCCTTTATTGGCATACAGGCATAGTGAGGCGACGTTTCGGTCCTCAGACCTTCTTCCAGCAATCACTTAGGGCAAATGCTGGGGATTTTATATATCCTCCAATGTCAAACCTTATTATCGAATTTATAATATTACAAGTCTTTTTTAGTGCATAAACAACTCCCATTTGTGTTGAAAATTACATAGCAGTTCTTATATATATACATATATTTGCTGATCAAATTAAGACAGTATAAATCTCTTTACTTACAGTTGTATTCATAGAATAGATCAATTGCAGCTCAGGTGCCCGCTTAATTAATTATGATTATCATAATATCCTAGCACCATGTGTTGCTCGCCATGTCCGGCCTCTCCCCGGCCGCGCGCCGCCATTACGGCGTTGTTTACATGTTTCTGCGCCTGCGCGTATGCAGTGCGCGTCCCTGGTTACAACTCGTTACCGGAAGCGCTTCCGGCGCCATCTTAGAAATCTCGCGCGAGCGCTGTGACATCCAGCGTTTCATTGTGCGCGTCTTTAGATATTCCCTTCCAGAATCCATATAACTCATTAAAAAATGCTCAAATTACATTAAAAAGATAATAAATCTAATTCATATGTGTACTACTTACCACACATGTCTTGTGGGTGCTATTATTAAGTGAAATTTGTGTTTTGGACTATAGAGTTTTATTTAAAGTGACAGTGCATTTTTATTGTGTTCTTTTTTTATTTCTCTATATATATACATATGTTTACACACAATTTCTGTTTCTTTCAATCTTTTGCCTCACAATCTCCTATACAGGAGCTATTCACAATTATGTGATCCATACCTGAATTCTTCTATTGTATGGATCATCATGTACAATTACACCATGACTATTTTTATTTATTTAATGCATTGGGTTACCAGTTTAAAGCGCATCCCATTTCTGTGTTATAGCACTCCCCTGTCAGTACGGTGCTCAGGGAGAACCTTCTCCCTTTGCACCACCTGCCCAAGGAAAAACCAAAAGTTCCCCATCTATTATTTACTCTTTAGCCATTGGTGTTAGTTTACAGCCATTTATTTGTCACTAAGGCAAAAGAAGAAAAAGAAAAACTTTTCTTTAAGCAATATTTTTTACTATTTTTTCATTATTATAAAGTGCATCATAAGTGCTTCAATCAATAAGTGTGTTAATAGTGCAGATATGTTAATAAAATAGTTATTTAAAAAAAAAATTTTTTGTGTGTGAAGGGAATATCTTTTTCTAGATTACGCTGCGCATGATCTGTGCGATTTATCCATAGATGCGTCATAAATAGCAGGCACCCGATGTGCAAGTGTTCCATTTTACATAATTTCTTCCTATGTAACAGGAAAATAGAAAAATAGAAAAATAGATATTAAAAACAATAGATTATACTGCTACAAAATATGCTGTGACCGCAATATTATTACATTTAGTGACAGTGCATTAAAGTGACTAAAATACACAGATACTTAGATGAGAACCATTCTTTAAAGGGCCGTATGCAATTTAAAATCTACGTTGAGTCCCTCTGGTTTTAGGGTTTGCAACCTATGGATCCATTCCAATTCCTTGGTTTTCAATAACCCAACTCTATCTCCACCCCTTCTGGGCATTGGCACGGTGTCTATTAGCCTGAATTTTAAATCCTTTTCCTTATGATTTGCCTCCACAAAATGCTTTGACACTGGCAAATTCATAATTTTTTTACGTATAGTGTAACGGTGGTGGCTAATTCTTATTTTAAAATCTAGGGTGGTCTCTCCTACATACAATAAGCGACAAGGGCATTCGAGGAGATAAATAACGTGGTCAGAATTACAAGTTAAAAAATGTTTAATTTTGTATTCTTTTCCTGTTTTGGGATGGGTAAATTTATTACCTTTAATCATAAATGAACAATTAATACAACTAATACAAGGATAACATCCCGTTCTTTTCTCTCCAGTTAGTGTAATCTGTCTTTCTCTTTTCATTGTACCAATGTCTGACCTGACTAATAAATCTTTGATGTTCTTGCCTTTTCTATATGATATTAAGGGGGTATTTTTATACTCCTCAATCTGGGGTAAGCATTTTTTCAACATTGCCCAATGCTTCTGGACAATGCTTGCTATATCCTTTGTTTCTTCCCCATATGTTAGTATTAAAGGGACTCTTTTTGTCTTTTCTTTTTCTCTTCTTATATCCCCTTTAATCTCCCTGTTTGCCAGTTTGTTTCTTTGTTGTTGCAACACTCCATTAGAGTACCCTCTGTACTTGAATTTCTCAATCAATTTATCAATTTCTAAATTCCTTTCTTGCTCATCACTTACAATTCGATTTACCCTAATCATTTGTTCAAGTGGAATAGCCTTCTTAAGGCTGTTTGGATGACCACTGGTGTAGTGGAGAAGCTTATTTTTGTCGGTGGCCTTTACAAAAAGCGTTGTATCAATCTGGCCCTCCTTTAGGAGTACCTTAACATCAAGGAATTGCATTTCTGTTGAGGAATGTACTTCCGTAAATTTTATTGTGTCATCTATGGTATTTATGTAACTGTAAAAGGACAAAAATTCATTTTCAGTTCCTTTCCATATAATAAAAATATCGTCGACATATCTCCACCACCTCTCCACATGGGAGAAGTGGTGGGATGTGTAGACGAAATTTTCTTCCAAATAGACCATAACAGCCCCTGCGTATGAGCATGCCATTCGAGCCCCCATGGCGGTGCCCATCAATTGTAGAAAGAAATCATCGCCAAACATGAAATAGTTTTGTCTGAGACCTTTCTCTAGTAAATCCATAATCAATTGTTTACATGGGTCTGTATAATTTCTAGTTTTTAAGAAATCTGCAATCACTCTGATTCCCATTTCATGCTTAATAGACGTGTATAATGATGTTACATCAAAAGAGGCCAGTATATACTCTTTATTCCCCATAAATTTGGTTTGCTCCTTATACCTTGTAAGTTCTTCAAGGAAATGTCCCGTGTCTTTAATATACGACTTTCCCTCATTTGCGAAGGGACTCATGACTTTCTCCAAAATAATCCCAATATTATAAAATATAGATTTTATTCCTGCCACAATGGGTCTTCCTGGTGGATCAATCAATGATTTATGAATTTTAGGAACCAGATATAAAACTGGTGTCACTGGATTTTTTTCAAACAGAAAGTCATGTAAATCTTGATCGATAATCCCTCCTACCAATGCAATATTCAATACTTTTTGTATATTTTTCTGTATTTCAAATTTAGGATAATTTTGTAACCTTTTATACACCTGGTTATCATTTAATTGTCTATAGACCTCCTTCAAATAAGTCTCCTTGTCCATGATGACGCCAGCACACAGCGACCAATGAGCTTCGCGCCTCACTTACAGCGGTAAATTTGAAACTCAAAGTCCTCAATGTATCTCAATGGCTAGTGGCTCATTGGTCGCTGTGTGCTGGCGCCGACCAATGAGCATAGCGCCTCACTGCCCATTGAGATACATGGAGGACTTTGAGTTTCAAATTTACTGCTGTAAGTGAGGCGCGAAGCTCATTGGTTGCTGTGTGCTGGCGCCGACCAATGAGCATAGCGCCTCACTGCCCATTGAGATACATGGAGGACTTTGAGTTTCAAATTTACCGCTGTAAGTGAGGCGCGAAGCTCATTGGTCGCTGTGTGCTGGCGCCGACCAATGAGCATAGCGCCTCACTGCCCATTGAGATACATGGAGGACTTTGAGTTTCAAATTTACCGCTGTAAGTGAGGCGCGAAGCTCATTGGTCGCTGTGTGCTGGCGCCGACCAATGAGCATAGCGCCTCACTGCCCATTGAGATACATGGAGGACTTTGAGTTTCAAATTTACCGCTGTAAGTGAGGCGCAAAGCTCATTGGTCGCTGTGTGCTGGCGCCGACCAATGAGCATAGCGCCTCACTGGCCATTGAGATACATGGAGGACTTTGAGTTTCAAATTTACCGCTGTAAGTGAGGCGCGAAGCTCATTGGTCCCTGTGTACTGGCGCCGACCAATGAGCATAGTGCCTCACTGCTCATTGAGATACATGGAGGACTTTGAGTTTCAAATTTACCGCTGAAAGTGAAGCGCGAAGCTCATTGGTCGCTGTGTGCTGGCGCCGACAAATGAGCATAGCGCCTCACTGGCCATTGAGATACATGAAGGACTTTGAGTTTCAAATTTACCGCTGTAAGTGAGGCACTATGCTCATTGGTCGGCGCCAGCACACAGCGACCAATGAGCTTCGCGCCTCACTTACAGCGGTACATTTGAAACTCAAAGTCCTCCATGTATCTCAATGGGAAGTGAGGCGCTTCTCTCATTGGTCGCAGCATCGCCCAATCCGAACAGCGCCTCGCGAAAGCCGTCATTTTATGAATTCAAATTTCACGGCCACCATTTTAGACCGCAAATTTTGAATTTTTACCTCACACATCATTCCTACTTTGACAATCCTGTCACAGTGACGTCGGGAAGCAAGCTCCTGTACATTATCAACCCTAAATCAGATAATATATCTTTTTTTGGTTAACAGTATTATTACTGCGTATATTGTACTCATGACAGTAGCAACATTGACCCCTTACATTCCGTTTTATCTGTAATTTCTATAACACAGTGTGTAGTTGTACTGCCACTGCGAAGTTAACCCCTTATATACCATTTCTGCCTTAACTCCATACTTTGTAGTCTCTATTACTACTGCCAGTAGGAACATTAACCCCTTATATTCCATTATTGTTGTTATTTCTATTACACAGTGTATAGTTGTAATGACACTGCGAAATTAACCCATTATATACCAGTTCAGCATTAACTGCATATTTGGTAGTGTTTATAACTACTGCCACTGGTGTATATGTAGTCACTTCCGTCACTTTGTCCGCACTTCCCTCACTGTGTCCGCACTTCCCTCACTTTGTCCGCACACATACACACACACACACACTCCGCTATACTTACCACCGGCCGTGCATCAGCCACCTCGATCCTCAGTCGACATGTCGCCGCCCCCAACTACTGGATCCAATATAGCGTCCAAGAAGTTTCGCCAAACTTCCCGGACGCCATATTGGATCCAGTTGTCCGCGGGCGGCGACATGTCGACTCAGGATCCAGGCGCTGGGGAAGACGCAGGATCGGTACTAACTATAGCGGAGTATGTGTATGTGTGTGTGTATGTATGTGTGTGCTGACCACTCTGCCCACGGCGCTGCGCTGACCACTCTGCCCACGGCGCTGCACTGACCA
>JARQOC010000002.1:434821135-434969962 GCA_033576535.1 Allobates femoralis | reverse complement strand
TGGTGCTGGTGATAGGAGGGCCTTGTCCACATATGGACCAGCTCCAGCGACGTCTGCCTCTGTCGCTGAGCGCCGCTGCGTTTCCCCTCTGGGTGGTGTTGGTCGCAGAAGAGCGGGCCCTGCAGAGGTGTCCGTTAGGCGCAGCCTGCGTTCTTCTGTCAGAGGTGGGATGGGTGGAGCCAGTCGTGCATCTCCATCTGGCCTGGCTCTAGGGGCGGTCCGGATGAGGTCATCAGGCTGTGAGCTCCAGCCTATGGGAGGTAGCCGCACCCTTCAAATACATTGGAGCCTGTCTTGCAGGCCGCCAGATATAGTTTTGGTTCCCCAAGTGACATAGTGTGTATTTGCTTTGACTCTGACCTTTGCCTGGATTTTCGACTCTGTACCGCCTAACGATTTTGTACCTTCGCTGCCCTCTCGGTTTTGACTCTGACCTTTGCCTGGATTTTCGACTCTGTACCGCCTGACGATTTTGTACCTTCACTGCCCTCTCGGTTTTGACTCGGACTCCTGACTACGTTCTTCGCTTCCTGATTTTTCCCTTCCCAGACGACCTCCCTGCTCTGCTGCTCCCATAGGTAGCTACCTCCGGGGCCCTGCTATAATTCCAGATCCCTGTATAGGGGTTAAGGGTCTCGGGGTTCTCGGGGTGCTGCCTTACCAGCAGCTCAGCCTTACAGCGGGGTCGTCACATTATATCTGGCCACACCATTCTTTATATATATAGATAGACTATATATATAAAGCATTCCTTTTACCTTTTCCCAATGGTTTTTTTTTTCTTTTCTCTGAGCTGTGTCTGCTGATTGCTCCCTCAAGGCACCTGCCTGTGTCTAGCTTCTCAGTCCTGTGGAGGAACACTCCCATCATCTCATTCAACATGCTGTACAAGCCAGAAGCTGGAGTCCTCTGCAGGAACACTGGAGATCAGAAGGCCTCATACCCTGGATGTCAGCACCTGGGGGGCTCTGGCTCTGCCTGCCCGGGTGCACAGGTATTGCCAGCAGATGCTGCCAAAGTTTTATTACCTATTTCTTTATCTTACCTTAAGAAATCTGTGTGTTTAGAGGCTTATGTTGACAGTGGTTCAGAGGGCAATTTCATAGATCCCCAGGTAGCTAGGACTCTTGGTGTACCACTGCTGAGGCTTAATGTCCCCATTAGAACCACCGCAGTTAATGGCACTCCCCTCATCCAGGGTGAAGTGGAATTTGTCACTGAGGAAGTGTCAATGCTGGTGGGGTCTTTACATGTTTAAAATGTGTCATTTTTTGCTATCAATAATTTATCATCTGCAGTAGTCCTGGGCATGCCATGGTTACGCAAACATAACCCAGTCATAGACTGGCACTTGGGTGACATCGTGCGCTGGAGCCCAAAGTGTCAGGAACACTGTATCTCGCTATCTGTAAACCAAGTGAAGGTCAAGACTCCTCCATTTGTACCATTTGCCTTTAGAGATTTTGAGGATGTATTTTCTATTCAGGAATCAGAGAAATTACCCCCTCACAGAAAGTATGATTGCGCCATAGATTTGATACCTGCTTCTCGTCTCCCAAAGGGGAGAATATTTAATCTCTCTGGTCCTGAACGTCAGGCTATGAATGATTATATAGCAGACAGTCTGAGAAAGGGGTATATTAGACCGTCCACCTCACCAGTAGGGGCTGGTTTCTTTTTTGTGGGAAAGAAAGATGGCGGCCTCAGACCTTGCATTGATTACCGCAAATTAAACGCGATCACTGTGAAAAACCAGTATCCTCTTCCACTCATCCCTGATCTTTATAATCAGCTGTTGGGAGCCAGGTATTTCACTAAACTGGACCTCAGGGGAGCATATAACCTGGTCCGTATAAAAGAAGGCGATGAGTGGAAGACCGCGTTCAATACGCCTCTCGGCCATTTTGAGTATCTCGTAATGCCGTTCGGGTTAAGCAACGCACCTGCAGTTTTTCAGAATTTCGTGAACGATATATTCAGAGACATCAGTGGTGTATATGTAGTCGTGTATTTGGACGACATTCTGGTTTTTTCTCCTGGTCTTTGGTCACACGTCCGACATGTCCGTACTGTGCTCCAAAGACTCAGAGAGCATTCTCTATTCGCCAAATTAGAGAAATGTGTCTTCATGGAGGAGGTGATAAACTTTTTGGGGTATATTATATCTGCTAAAGGTTTTCGCATGGATCCTGCCAAAATTAAACCCATTAAGGAATGGGTACAACCCAAGTCTCTGAAGGCACTGCAGCGATTTTTGGGTTTCGCTAACTATTACCGCAAATTTATTAAAGGGTTTTCCGAGATAGCCAAACCTCTCACTGATTTGACACGTAAAGGGGCGGATGTGGTTAATTGGAAGCCTGAAGCAATTTATGCATTTTCTAAATTAAAGGAATGTTTCTCCTCTGACCCAATATTGGTTCAGCCTGATCTGGACCGCCCGTTCATTGTAGAGGTAGATGCCTCTGAAGTTGGAGTGGGAGCAGTGCTGTCACAAGGCACTGCATCCCTCACTCAGCTTCGTCCGTGTGCCTTCTTTTCCCGAAAATTTTCATCTACCGAGATGAATTATGACATAGGTAACCGAGAGTTGTTGGCAATCAAATGGGCCTTCGAGGAATGGCGCCACTTCCTCGAAGGCGCCAAACATAAGATTACCGTAATCACTGACCACAAAAACCTGACCTACTTGGAGTCAGCAAAAAGACTGAATCCTAGACAGGCTAGGTGGGCTTTGTTCTTCTCCAGATTTGATTTTGTTATCACTTTCCGACCAGGTACCAAAAATGTGAGGGCTGATGCCCTGTCTCGAAGTTTTTGCCCCATACAAGTCGGGGACGTTGAACCGACTCCCATTTTAGCCAAGGGGATTGTTGTCTCGGCTGTGTCCTTGGACCTTCTGGAAGAGATTCGTAGATCTCCAGAACAGGCCCCTGACACTACTCCTGCCCAGAAACTATTCGTCCCTGCCACATACCGCCTCAAAGTCCTTAAGGAAGCTCATGATTCTGTCCTCGCAGGGCATCCTGGTATCAATAACACCATCAGACTTGTAACCAGGAATTTGTGGTGGCCAACCATAGTAAAGGACTGTAAGGAATATGTACTGGCTTGTGAAACCTGTGCTCGCGCTAAGACTCCCCGCAACCGCCCCGCTGGGTTGCTCCAGTCCTTGCCTACCCCTGAGGGTCCTTGGACTCATATCTCCATGGATTTTATTACTGACCTGCCACTCTCAGAAGGGAAGACTTGTATCTGGGTAGTGGTAGACAGATTCAGCAAGCAGTGTCATTTTGTTCCGCTGTCCGGGTTACCTAATTCCGAGACCCTGAGCAAAGTATTCATTAATCATGTTGTGCGATTGCATGGTGTTCCTGTGAATATTGTTTCTGACAGGGGCACCCAGTTCGTTTCTAAGTTTTGGAGGGCATTCTGTAAACGGATTGGAATTGACTATTCCTTTTCTTCTGCCTATCACCCTGAAACCAATGGTCAAACCGAGCGCGCTAATCAAGCTCTCGAACAGTATCTACGTTGTTATGTCTCTGAGCAGCAATCTGATTGGGTGGAACATCTGCCACTAGCAGAATTCGCCATGAATAACCAGTACCAGGAGTCCATCAAGACCACCCCTTTCTACTGTAATCATGGGCTGCACCCGCGCTTTTGTTCATTTTCTTCTAGGCTTTCTGACGTCCCTGGGGTAGAAAGGTCCGTAGATCAGTTAAAGACTATCTGGTCTGAAGTGAACAAAAACTTAAAGGGGGCTCGGACTAGGCAGGCGTCTTCTGCTAATAAACGGCGTTCCAAGGGTCCGGACCTGGGAGTTGGGGACAAAGTTTGGTTGTCCACGAAAAATATCAAGCTCAAAGTGCCGTCTGCCAAACTAGGTCCCAGGTTTATTGGTCCGTACGAAATAATCGACGTGATTAACCCTGTAGCCTTTCGTCTGAAGCTCCCTCAATCATTCAAACTGCCCAATGTATTCCATAAATCCCTTCTCAAATTGTACCGATCTCCGATTCGTCCTGTCCGGTCCCCTCCTCCTCCGGTCTTGGTCGGGGGTGCCGTGGAATACGAAGTTCAGCGGATCCTTGATTCCCGCTTAGTGAGAGGATCCGTGCAGTATCTGGTACATTGGAAGGGCTATGGTCCGGAGGAGAGGTCCTGGGTGCCTGCCCGTAATATCCATGCCAAGGGTTTGATCCGGAAGTTTCATCTTCTTCATCCCAATAAACCGGGTTTTGTGGGTCCGGAGGCCCCTCGTAGAGGGGGGGGTACTGTCACATCGCCATTGGACTCGGTGGCCGGTGTTCCTGCCACGGCCGCTGGGGGGAGCCGGATTCCTTCGTCTGGTGGTGCTGGTGATAGGAGGGCCTTGTCCACAGTGGCCGGTGTTCCTGCCGCGGCCGCTGGGGGGAGCCGGATTCCTTCGTCTGGTGGTGCTGGTGATAGGAGGGCCTTGTCCACATATGGACCAGCTCCAGCGACGTCTGCCTCTGTCGCTGAGCGCCGCTGCGTTTCCCCTCTGGGTGGTGTTGGTCGCAGAAGAGCGGGCCCTGCAGAGGTGTCCGTTAGGCGCAGCCTGCGTTCTTCTGTCAGAGGTGGGATGGGTGGAGCCAGTCGTGCATCTCCATCTGGCCTGGCTCTAGGGGCGGTCCGGATGAGGTCATCAGGCTGTGAGCTCCAGCCTATGGGAGGTAGCCGCACCCTTCAAATACATTGGAGCCTGTCTTGCAGGCCGCCAGATATAGTTTTGGTTCCCCAAGTGACATAGTGTGTATTTGCTTTGACTCTGACCTTTGCCTGGATTTTCGACTCTGTACCGCCTAACGATTTTGTACCTTCGCTGCCCTCTCGGTTTTGACTCTGACCTTTGCCTGGATTTTCGACTCTGTACGCCTGACGATTTTGTACCTTCACTGCCCTCTCGGTTTTGACTCGGACTCCTGACTACGTTCTTCGCTTCCTGATTTTTCCCTTCCCAGACGACCTCCCTGCTCTGCTGCTCCCATAGGTAGCTACCTCCGGGGCCCTGCTATAATTCCAGATCCCTGTATAGGGGTTAAGGGTCTCGGGGTTCTCGGGGTGCTGCCTTACCAGCAGCTCAGCCTTACAGCGGGGTCGTCACAGCTACATGATGTGGTTGGTTTGAGTGTAAACTTTTTAGGGTTAGAAAAATAAAATTAAGAAAGTACTACTTTCTTTTTATTTTGGTGGAAATTGTACACCCCTAAGAAGTGAAGTACTTACTGAAACTACAGGGCAGTGCATTGTATGGATGTCTGGCCAGGTGCTTTGAATGTCTGAGGCCAGCGCCACTTTGAAAGGTATTGGCGTGGAGATCAAGGCTGATACAGGTGGAAATTGTGGACGAGCAGGACCATAGCTCCCTGCCCTTTTTCTGCCCCTTATGCCACAGCATCTTGGTGAAGGAGGCACAATGAAGACTGAACTGAATATGAGTAAAATAGATATGTTTTGGGGGGTTGCAGCATTAATTTTTAATGGGGCACTCAGAGAGCTTCATTGCTTAGGTAGGCACTTAGAGAGCATTAATACTTTCTAAATGGGGTATCACTTTTTAAGTGGGTACTAAGGCTGCCTTCACACTCACGGACCCCTCCGCAATGTGACCGCAACCACCGCAAGCCCCTATGTTTATAATGTGCACAAATCACACACTCTCATTCTCACCAGAAATGCAACTTGTCGCGTTCCTGGTGCCAACAAGAATGTGTGATTTGTGCGCAGGCATCCGCAGTAAATGGGAGCGTACGATCATGCGCAGTCAAGCGCAGCACCGTGCGCTCCCACTATAAACATAGGGGCTTGTAGTGGCTGCGGTCACATTGTGGATCCCCTCCGCAGAGCGCTGCAGAGGGGTCCACAAGTGTCAACCCAGCCTAAGATACTTGCTGTGCCTCTGGTACTTGCAACCAGCGCCTTTTGAGGTAATACAATTTGGAACCAATTTAAAAAAATATATACATATAGAAAAATTGAATGTGAAAATGTAGTAATAAACACATGAGCTACCAACACAACTTTTTCAATATTTTTATCTGATCTGCCAGTCCCACATATACATTTCTTCTCAAAATATTCTTCTAGTGTCATTTAGAGGCCAAGTAAAATTGAAATAAGAAATTGTGATCCTGAAGTCACGATGTCGCATCCATCCTATAGATACATAACATATATTTCATACATAACGTGCATACCTCCAGGAGGAATACTAAATGTGGATAAAAAACATTTACTCACTGCCATTAACATTGTTACATTTTTGATGAATGATTGCATCATTGTTGTTGTCTTTACAATGTGATCCACATTTCTTATACATCTGTGAGGCGTGGATCACATTTCAGAGTGATGTTCATAGCACTTACATGATTGTATGTTGTCTGATTGTGTAGAAACAATGTGAGAATGATAGGTCTATTGTCTTTAACATAACAGTGTAGGCAAATTCTTTATACTGTGAGTCATTTACTGAGATTGCGATATTATATGCCAGCCTTATACTCATTTGCGCTAGAGTAAAATGCTTCAAATTTATCAAGTAGCAATCACTTGCTAATAAATTGGTTATTTCTTTAGTTGTACTTGTAGAGAAGCAGCCAGCATGGTCCATACTATTAGGCAAGTCTCGCAGGGTTGGCAAAGTGGCACTGCCCCCTGCTGCTATAAGATGCTGCTGAGAACCAAAGAAAGGTCATGACATGCTATAAGATGATGCTGAGAACCAAAGAAAGGTCATGACATGCTATAAGATGAAGCCGAGAACCAAAGAAAGGTCATGACGTTTGCATGGAGGAAGAGTTTGAGGAGAGGATAAGATCAAAAGAGAGGTGTGTTGCAGCAAGGAACTATAAACAGGAGAGCTGCTGGCGAAAGTAACAGTTTGGCACCAGAAAGTCAGAAGGAGCAGAACTGCATGCCGGGGTACCCGTTGTGTCCCTTCCTGCTAGGAGAGAGCCTGATCCCTGCATGCTCAGCACGGGCACCACCTGCTGGAAGCCAGGGCCCATTTGCATTGAACCACCAGCCAATGTCATCAGGCCAAAGAAAGATTCAGAAAGCTAAGCTGTAACTCGTGTCCAAGTTCTGTGAGCCACCTGCAGATGCCACCCATCAAGACCCCACACCAGAGCTACATGATCAAGCCACAGATGCCTCCGGTCAAGATTCCACCCAGGAGCTATGTGATCAAGCCACAGATGCCGTCTGTCAAGATCAGTGTTCCAGAGTGGCTGGGTCTCTTGCCTCCTGCTGGGCTCTGTGGTTCCTGATGGTTCACTAAAAGATAATAGATTTCCAACCTGAGTTGTGTTTCCAACCATGAGGCCATACCTGAGTGCTGATGATAAGCTAAGGGACTGTGGGCTCATTGTTAGAGTATTGCACAGAGGGGAAGGACTGTTGGGTTAGCACCCCCGTATCCTTTGGGTGACTTTAAAGCTGTTTATCGAGGAGATCTCCCCACTGCAGAGAAAGTGTCTCCTAGTGTAGTTGCATGATCAGTATAGAGTTGAATTTAATGCTGCTACTTGTAAGCTTTAACCCTAATTATTGTGAATGTTGAAATTGAAGCTGTTAAAACCATTTGCAACTTTTACTCCTCTTTCTTTGTCTACACCTTCACTTTTGATGAGGCAATAAATATTGTTTACGTCACCACTGTCTCCTACTCCTCTTTGCATTGCATACTGGTCATCCTTTTACATACTTGCAGAAGAAATTAAATTTATGTCTGCAATGAACATTCATAGATTTGCACTCCAATTAATCCATTCAATGCAATTTTTCAACCTAAAACTTCCAGATTGACTTTAATTTTGCGGTAAATTTCACAGTATGCCCTCACTGTCGCCAATTTCTTCCAAATTTACTTTATATTATAGAGTACTTATTACCAAGAGTCAAATCCACTGCAAAATTTGGAAATACATGTCATGTTGTGTTATTAAAGATATATAATTTATATGATAAATGAGAAAAATGAATAATATAATCTGTTAGAACCTCTTTTTATCTTGTCAGGGTCATGTCATAGTTTCATTATTTTGAGGTTGAAAAAAGACACAAGGATATTAATTTTATATCTTTTCTATACATTAAAATGTTGATCTAAAAGTTTTATCATTGGATCTAAATTAGTATATACGGTCAAGGTCAAAAGTGTTTGCACCCTTGACATTGTTCCCAAAAATGAAGTATTTTAATTTCCTTTGTGTGTATTAGAAAAAACACAAAAAAATATAGAGAGGGAAAGGAAAATTGGACATAATTTCACACAAAACAGCAAAAATGTTAAAAAAAAAAATTGTTGCCATCTTTATAAAATTGTGGGTAAACGACTTTGTTTCAAGCATTTGATGCTCATTCAACCTCTCCCATTGCAAGTAACAGGTGGGAAATATTAAAATCAGACCTAAAACCAGATAAAAAGTGGAGAAGTTGACTCAATCTTTGCATTGTGTGTCTGTGTGTGCCATACTAAGCATGGAGAACCATGGAGGAGAGAATTGTCTGAGGATTTGATAACCAAAATTGTTAAAAAAAAAAACATCAATCTCAAGGTTATCAGTCCATATTCAAATATCTTGATGTTCCTTTGTCCATGGTGCGCAACATACTCAAGACGTTTACAACCCAATGCACTCTATTCAATGGAGAGATGAGATCATGATTGAGTATTTTGGTAAAGTATATCATTCTACTGTGTACACAAAATGGAATGAGGCCTACAAAGAAAAGAACACAGTACCTACAGTCCAATATAGTGGAAGTTTGAAGATGTTTTAGGTTTGCCTTGCTGCCACTGGCACTGGGTGCCTTGACTATGGACAAGGCTTCATGAAATAAGAAGACTACTAAAGAATTTTGAAATGCAATGTAGTGCCCAGTGTCAGAAAGCTAGGTTTGCCTCCTAGGTCATGGGTCTTCCAGGAGGACAATGACCCCATCATACTTCAAGAAGCCCCTATAAATGGATGGAAACAAAGCGCTGGAGAGTACTGAAGTGGCCACCAATGAGTCTGGATCTAAATCCCATTGAACATCTATTGATGGTGCTTAAAGTTGCTGTTGGGAAAAGTCACCCTTCAAATATGAGAGACCTAGAGCAGTTTCAAAAAAACATTATCCAAAATTCCAGTTGAGAGGTGTAAGGAACTTGTTGATTATTGTAGGAAGAGCTATATTACAGTTATTTATTCCAAAGGGTGTGCAACCAAGTATTGAGTTGAGGGTGACAACAATTTTGTTGGGCTACTTTTTTGGGAGTTTTGTTTGAAATTATGTCCAATTTCCATTTTTTTTTCTTTTGTTCCAATACACACAAAGGAAGTAAACAGGTGTATTAAAAATGTGTGATTGCATTCATTTTCTGGAAGAAATGCTACATTTCTTAGAACAATTTTAAGGTTATCAAAACATTTGGCCATGAATGAAATATATATGAATGTTTATATTGTCTGTTGTAACCATTTAGAAAATGACCCAGATATGGAGGGAAGGTGAGAAAAGCTTTAGCCAATATAAGTCTGCATATAACCCCTGAACAACATGTAACATACATTTTCAGGGTATATGGGTTGGTTCAACAGCTGAACCAGCTCCATATTGGAGAGATGATAGCTGTTTGAGGCTACATTCCCATGATGAACTTTTGAGGAGTTTTTGATGCTGCAGATTTTCTCCAGCATTTCAGCACCTAGTATGTAAATTAAGTTATGTGCTTTTTTTCATAGCATTTATGTTTGTGTTTTCTTATATGCATTTTTATTATATTTTTGATTTTTCACACTGCAGTTTTTGTCTCTTTTTTAGGATGTCATGTTGAAAAGAAAGCTGCTCTGTTTTGATACTTCCTGGTGTTTGGCTTTGACAAAACATTATTGATTTATCATATACTTTATACTGCTAGGCTAGGTGGTCTAATAAATAAATAAAAAAAAGGTTTTTAAAAATCTAAAAAAAATGATTAAAAACTAAATCACCTCCATTATTCTTATTTAAAAATGTTAAAAAATGAACATATTTCATATCGATGCATGCATGAAAGTAGGACCTGTAGAAGCTCACAAGCGCGAAACGGCACCGTAGTCCGTAGATCCGCTGATCCATCAATGCCTCCCTGTTTGTATGCACTCGTAACTGCACAATAAAGGATCTGCATTAATCGGTCAGGTGCAGCTTTTTTTTTCTCTTTTGCTGTACATACATGAAAGTCAAATCATTACTGAATAGCCGGCATTTGTTGGCTTTCAGTATTGTGCTCTGACAGCTGGCAGGTCCTGGCTGTCAGAGCACAATACTGAAAGCCGACAAATGCCGGCTATTCAGTAAAGGAGCAATTTAACCCCTGAACCACCAATGATTATTAGCACCATGTCTCTAGAGAGGGGGGCAATCCCTAGAGACATGGTGACAAGTTAATTGCCACAGATTAACCATTTAGGACCGGGGTTATGTAGCGCATATGCAGCATCTGTGCTCATATGCCGCACAGATGCTGCATATGCAATTTAACCCCTCAAAATATACAAAAGTGCCCATCAGCTGGGTGCTCAGTAATCATCTGGCACCGCTGACACAGTGGTGCAAGATGATTACTTACTGTACAGGCAAAGCGGGAAATTTAAACTCTGTGGCTTTGACAGCCGCAGAGCTTTAATTTCCCGACAAATGCTGCCTGCGGTCCTTCAGGACCATGGACAGCATTACAAACTCAATCACAATCACGCACCACACACGCACTCACACCTAACAATCACAGCACACTAACATACATACAGCCAGCCACACTCACCATACGCACTATACTTGCACTATACACACCCACAAACACGCACAGCACTCGCATCACTGTCATGCATCAAAAACGCTGCATTTTTGATGCATGATAGTGTGCCTCCACCCTTAAAGAAAAAGAATTGCGCTTTTGCACTATTTTACGTAACCCAGAGTGTCTTATTTTTTGGGATCTGAGGTATGTGATAATTATTTTTTTTGCACTTTGAGGTGATATTTCTAATTATACTATCTCTAGGTAGATGTTTTCATCACCAGTTATTGCATTTTATCGCAATGTTGTGGTGACCAAAAAGACATAATTTTGGCATTTCGACTTTTTTCTATTATGTAGTTTACAGATTTGATTAATTGGTTTTATATTTTGATAGGCCAGTCATATATAAATCTCTCTCTCTCTCTCTCTCTCTATATATATATATACATGTATAAATGAAGATAAAAAAAACAGCAGTGGAACAAGCTGGTTCCACTGCTGGACTTGCACTCCTGCCTCCCTACCATAGGGTCCAACTGAAGAGGTATGTCTCCTGCTACTGCCCATTGTAACGGAGACCCCTAGGGTATGAGAGAGGCTTATAGTGTAGACAGGGACCCTTCAGAATTATGGTCACCGAGAAGTGGTTGAAGGGCTGGCATATATTGGCCAATGCATGCGCTAAGAACCATAAAAAAATATATATATATATTTCTATCTGAGTTTTTTTGAAAAAACTTTTTAGTTTTTAATTTTTTTCAAAAAATATCTAGTAACACCTACAAATAGCATGTATTGGCTTAACCAGTGTGCTGCTATTAATTTGTTACATATCTCTCTCTCTCTCTCTCTCTATATATATATATATATATATATATATATATATATATATATATATATATATAAAGTGTTGGCCAAAAGTATTGACACCCCTGAAATTCTGTTAGATAATACTCAGTTTCTTCCTGAAAATGATTGCAATCACAAATTCTTTGGTATTATTATCTTCATTTAATTTGTCCTAAAGCCAAATTGGATATACTCCCACACCAAACTTAAAAAATGGGGTGGACAAAAGTATTGGCACTGTTAGAAAAATCAAGTGATGCTTCTCTAATTTGTGTAATTAACAGCACCCGTAACTTGCCTGTGGCACCTAACAGGTGTTGGCAATAACTAAATCACACTTGCAGCCAGTTGACATGGATTAAAGTTGACTCAACCTCTTTCCTGTGTCCTTGTGTGTACCACATTGAGCCTGGAAATAAGAAAGACGACCAAAGAACTGTCTGAGGACTTGAGTAACCAAATTGTGAGGAAGCATGAGCAATCTCAAGGCTACAAGTCCATCTCCAAAGACCTGAATGTTCCTGTGTCTACCGTGCGCAGTGTCATCAAGAAGTTTAAAGCCCATGGCACTGTGGCTAATCTCCCTAGATGTGGACGGAAAAGAAAAATTGACAAGAGATTTCAACGCAAGATTGTGCAGATGGTGGATAAAGAACCTTGACTAACATCCAAACAAGTTCAAGCTGCCCTGCAATCCGAGGGTACAACAGTATCAACCCGTACTATCCATCGGCGTCTGAATGAAAAGGGACTGTATGGTAGGAGACACAGGAAGACCCCACTTCTTACCCCGAGACATAAAAAAGCCAGGCTGGAGTTTGCCAAAACTTACCTGAGAAAGCCTAAAACAATTTGGAAGAATGTTCTCTCTTTTTGGGCAAAGGCATCAACATAGAGTTTACAGGAGAAAAAAAGAGGCATTCAAAAAAAAGAACACGGTCCCTACAGTCAAACATGGCGGAGGTTCCCTAATGTTTTGGGGTTGTTTTGCTGCCTCTGGCACTGGACTGCTTGACCGTGTGCATGGCATTATGAAGTCTGAAGACTACCAACAAATTTTGCAGCATAATGTAGGGTCCAGTGTGAGAAAGCTGGGTCTCCCTCAGAGGTTATAGGTCTTCCAGCAGGACTATGACCCAAAACACACTTCAAAAAGCACTAGAAAATGGTTTGAAAGAAAGCACTGAAGCCTTCTAAGGTGGCCAGTAATGAGTCCAGACCTAAATTCCATAGAACACCTGTGGAGAGATCTAAAAATGGCAGTTTGGAGAAGGCACCCTTCAAATATCAGGGACCTGGAGCAGTTTGCCAAAGAAGAATGGTCTAAAATTCCAGCAGAGCATTGTAAGAAACTCATTGATGGTTACTGGAAGCGGTTGATCGCAGTTATTTTGGCTAAAGGTTGTGCAACCAAGTATTAGGCTGAGGGTGTCAATACTTTTGTCTGGCCCATTTTTGGAGTTTTGTGTGAAATGATCAATGTTTTGCTTTTTGCTTCATTCTCTTTTGTGTTTTTTTCATTGAAGACAAATTAAATGAAGATAATCATACCAAAGAATTTGTGATTGCAATCATTTTCAGGAAGAAACTGAGTATTATCTGACAGAATTGCAGGGGTGTCAATACTTTTGGCCAACACTGTATATATATACAGTATATATATTTAGATATATCTCTATCCTGTGGACAGTACTACTCAATCATTACAAAAATCTCTGCATTCACAGGTATTAAAGGAAACAGTCAGTCACTCAGCAGGAAGGAATAGCCCGGGCAACAAAAGTAGGATCAAATTGTTCTTATCTTTATCTAATATATAATCACCAATAATATTTGCCACAAGCTTCCGGCGCTTATGTCGCTATTCCACAATGCACTGCGCCGCCCCGAAAGCCGCACCATATTAGCACACCTAAGTGATAGGTATGCTAATATGGCGCAGGTTGGTGGCGGAACAGGCAACACAAGCCCACGCTGCACACATCGCCTGCAGATCCCCATCAACCTCCTACTGCATCTCTTCCGATGCCGCTGACCCACACCCCCCCGCAGTAGACCCCCACATCCGCCCCCACAGTAGACCTCTAGCGCCCACACACCCCCGCAATAGACCCCTTCGGCGCCCGCAGACCCCCGACTACTTACTTACCTATTTGGATAAGACCTTTGGTGATGTCACAGTCATGTGATGAGTCACATGACCGTACATCACCATAGCTCTGCCTCCTGTATTCTACTCTTCACTGCTTCCCAGCTATGACATGGAGCTGTCACAGCTGGGAAGGAGGGAAGGGAAGGTAGAGAAGCAGAAGGGGAACTGAAAGACTAAAGAGGAAACAGAGAGACATAAGAGGGGACCAGAATAACTGGAGACAGAGAAGAGGGGTGCAGAAAGATGAAAGAGGGGGAGCACAGACACATAAGGGAGGACCAGAAAAACTGAAGAGAGGACAGAGAGAGGAAAGGGGGTGCAGAAAGATGAAAGAGGGGGAGCAGAGAGGGAAGTGGGCAGAGAGACATAAAGGGGTCCAGAAACACTGAAGGGGGGCAGAGAGATGAAGAGGACGCAGAGAGATGAAGGGGGGGACATAGAGACATATGAGGGGAGCAGAGAGGGAAGGGGGGGCTGAGAGACAAGGGGGGACCAGAAATACTGAAGGGAAGCAGAGAGAAAAAAGGGGGACAAGAAACACTGAAGAGGGGGCAGAGAGATGAAGAGTAGACATAGAGACAAAAGGGGTGGAGCAGATAAGGAAGGGGGGCTGAGTGACATAGGGGGGATCAGAAATACTGAAGGGAAACAGAGAGACATAAAGGGGACCTGAAATACTGAAGGGGAGCAGAGAAACATAAGGGGGACCATAAACACTGAAGGGGGAGACAGAGAAACAAGCGGGGACTAGAAAGACTTAATGGAGAGCAGAAACACTGAAGGGGAGCAGAGAGACTGAAGGGGGGAGAGAGAGAGGGAAGGGGGTGCAGAGAGAGGGAATGGGAGCAGAGAGATGAAAGGAGACAGCAGAGAGGGGGAATAAGGGCAGAGAGACATAAGAGGGACCAGAAAGACTGAAGGGTTGCAGAGAGACAAATTGAGGGAGGGGGTGTTCAGAGACGAAAAGGGGCATAGAGACATAACAGGGGACCAGAAAGATTGAAGAAGGGCAGAGAGACTGAAAGGGGACGGAGAGACAAGGGGTGACCAGAATGACTGAAGGGGGGCAAAGAGACTGAAGGAGGGCCGAGAGAGATAAGGGGAGACCAGAGAGAAGAAAGGGGGGAGCAGAGATTGGGAAGGAGAGCCATAGAAACAGAGGGGGATGCAGAACCAGGGAAGAGGGGCAGAGAGACAAAAGGAGGGAGCGGAGAGTGGAAAGGGAGGGCACAGAAACAGAAGGGGGGAGCAGAGCAAGGAAAGGGGGATAGAGAGACAAAAGGGGAGAGCAGAGTAAGGGATGGAGCAGAGAGACGAAAGGAGATAGCAGAGAGAGGGAAGGGGGGGCAGAGACACGGGGAAGAAGAGAGATGGAAGAGAGGGCAGAGACATGGGGAGAAGAGAGAGGGAAGGGGGGCAGAGACAAAAGACAGAGCAGAGGGGCAAATAGCACAGGGTGGTCAAAGGGAGCACAGGGGGCAAAAACAAAAACGCAGAGTGGCAATGTCGCCCTCCTGATGCGATAGCATCGGGCCTATTTCTAGTATAATAATAATCTATTATATAATTGCCGTAGCGACTTCCGTCGGAGCGGCGCTGCTTCCGGTCGCTTGGTTAGCGAGTCCGAGCTGCTTCTCCTGGACTCTGTCCGTGGCCGCGTAGCGGCCAAGGCGACTCACGAAGCAATGCCCGCAAAGCGGGCATTGCGAGTCGTTGCAGCCTAGCGAAGCAATGCCCGCGAAGCGGGCATTGCGAGTCGCTACACCGCTAACCAAGCCACCGAAGCCGAAGCCCATACTACTGTAGTGTACACCGCTATAGTATACTACAGTCCCATGCACATAAGCGCCATGGGACTGTAGTATACCATCGCGCTGTACACTACAGCCCCCTGCCGCTCTAAGCCACTACGCGCTGCTGTACTGTACACCGCTATAGTATACTACAGTCCCATGCCTATAAGCGCCATGGGACTGTAGTATACCATCGCGCTGTACACTACAGCCCCCTGCCGCTCTAAGCCTACCCCCTAAGGCACCGCCGCCCCTAACCTCCTACCCCTAAGCCCCGCAGCAGCCCCGACCACCTAACCCCCGACCCGCACCATCCAAAGCCGCCGCCGATACCCCCTAAGCCCCGCCGTCTACCTCCTAAGCCATCGCCGCCCCTACCTAAGCCCCTACCCCCTAAGCACCCTACCCCCTAAGCCCCGCAGCAGCCCCGACCACCTAACCCCCGACCCGCACCATCCAAAGCCGCCGCCGATACCCCCTAAGCCCCGCCGTCTACCCCCTAAGCCATCGCCGCCCCTACCTAAGCCCCTACCCCCTAAGCACCGCAGCAGCCCCGACCACCTAACCCCCGACCCGCTGCATCCAAACCCGCCCCCGATACCCCCTAAGCCCCGCCGTCTACCCCCTAAGCCATCGCCGCCCCTACCCCTAGGCCCCCGCCGATACCCCCTAAGCCATGCCGCCTACCCCCTAAGGCACCGCCGACCCTAACCCCCTACCCCCTAGACCCCGACGATACCCCCTAAGCCATGCCGCCTACCCCCTAAGGCACCGCCGCCCCTAACCCCCTAAACCCCGCAGCAGCCCCGACCACCTAACCCCCGACTCGCACCATCCAAACCCGCCGCCGAAACCCCGCAGCAGCCCCGACCACCTAACCCCCGACTCGCACCATCCAAACCCGCCGCCGATACCCCCTAAGCCCCGACTACCTAACCCCCGACTCGCACCATCCAAAGCCGCCGCCGATACCCCCTAAGCCCCGCCGTCTACCCCCTAAGCCATCGCCGCCCCTACCTAAGCTCCTACCCCCTAGGCCCCCGCCGATACCCCCTAAGCTCCCGCCGCTGTCCCCTGCCCCTGTCGCTAAAGCCCTACACCCTAACCCCCCGCCGTCCCCTAACCTAACGCCGCTCTCACCTAAGGCCCTACACCCGAAGCCCCCGTCCATCACTTACATGCCTTCAAGTCATCTGATCGTCCGTCCGATCGTCCGTCCGATCCTCCGTCCGGCCAGGCGTCCTCTTCCTCCGGCCCCGGGGGTCTTCTCTCTTCTTTCCGCCATCTCCGCCTCTTCGTCCGGCCCCGGGGATCTTCTGTCTTCTTTTCCGAAAATTCCACCTCCGACGTCCTCTTCCTTCTCATTAAGATAGAATGGAGGAAAAATCCCCCATTCTACCTCAATGAGATCTCACGCCGTCTTCTGATTGGTCGCTGGATAATGCCCTCAGCCAATCAGAAGAGCTCCTCATTCAGTTTTCATTCAGGTCCGCCTTTTTTCCCCATTGACATACATTACCGGTGTGTCGGCGATTTTATGGCCGCCCCCCTGGTTCTATTTGTCGGCCCTAAAATCGCGGACACACCGCTAATGCATCTCTATGGGCAAGTCAGCTCGAATTCTGATTGGTCGCCGTTCAATCCGAAATCGGGCTGACTGCCCATAGAGATGCATTAGCGGTGTGTCCGCGATTTTACGGCCGACAAATAGAACCAGGTGGTCGGCCATAAAATCGCCGACACACCGCTAATGCATGTCTATGGGCAAGTCATCGATTCTGATGGCGGCGTTCAATCGAATCGGCTGATCATGAGTCATAGCGGTGTGTCGCGAATTTAGGCCGAAAGAACCAGGGTCGCCATAATGCGACACACCGCTAATGATTTAATGGAAAAGAAAGCGACTCAATAGACGCGTTCTCAGCGAAATTAATTAAGAATAAAAAAATAATAAACAGAATTAAGAAATAATAAAAGCAAAATAATAAAAATGAAAAATTCAATAAAATAATTATAAAAATAGAATAGCTAATAAGATAAAGCCTTGCGGACCTGAATGAGAACTGCGTCTCAGCCTAAATAATAAATTAAATAATAAAAAAAATAATTTAAAAAGAATTAAAAAATAATAAAAAAAAATAATTAAAAATAATAAAAAAATTCAATAAAAATAATATAAAAAAATAAATATATGCTAATAAGATCAGCCTTTGCGGACCTGAATGAGAACTGCTGTCTCAGCCTAAATAATAAATTAAATAATAAAAAAAATAATTTAAAAAGAATTAAAAATAATAAAAAAAATAATTAAAAATAATAAAAAATTCAATAAAATAATAATAAAAAAATAAAATATATGCTAATAAGATCAGCCCTTTAGCGCACCTGAATGACAACTGCTCTCAGCCTAAATAATAAATAAATAATAAAAAAAAATAATTAAAAAAGAATTAAAATATAATAAAAAAATTAATTAAAAATAATAAAAAAATTCAATAAAAATAATAATAAAAAAATAAAATATATGCTAATAAGATACACTTTAGCGCACCTGAATGACAACTGCCTATCAGCTAAATAATAAATTATAATAATAAAAAATAATAATTAAAAAGAATTAAAAATATATAAAAAAATTAAATTATTAAAATAATAAAAAAATCAATTAAATATTAATATAATTAAAAATTAATAAAATATATGCTAATAATAGCACTTTAGCACTGAATTAATAACATTGCTATTAATGCTAATTATATTAATTAATAATCATTACAAATAATTAAACATAGTAATTAATAAAATGTATTAATAATATTAATGAAATAATAAGCTATAAAATGCTAATTAATATAATTTAAATAATGCATTAATAATGCTATAATTAATAAAATGCTAATTTATGCTAATATTATTAATGCTAATAATTATAATGTATTAATGCTATTAATGCTAATAATAATGTATTAATGCTATTAATAATGCTATTATGCTATTAATTAATACTATTAATGCTATTTATGCTAATAATAATGATATTATATGCTATTAATAATGTTATTTAATGCTATTATAATGCTAATAATGCTATTATTAATTCTATTAATGCTAATAATAATGCTATTAATGCTATTAATAATGTTATTAATGCTATTATTATAATCTATAATGCTATGCTATTAATGCTATTAATATTAATGTTATTAATGCTATATCTAATAATGCTATTATAATGCTATTATTAATAATATCTATTAATGCTATAATATTATGCTATAATGTATAATTATAATGCTATTAATGCTTAATGTATATAATGCTATTAATGCTTATTATTAATGCATAATAATGCTATTTATTAATATCTATTAATGCTAATAATAATGCTATTAATGCTATTAATAATGTTATTAATGCTATTATTTAATTTCAATAATGCTATTATTAATGCTATTAATGTCAATATTTATCCTATTAATGTATTATTAATGCTATTAATGCTAATATAATGCTATTAATGCTATTAATGCTAATAATAATGCTATTAATGCTATTAATAATGTTATTATGCTATTTAATGCTAATAATGCTATATTAATGCTATTATGCTAATAATATGCTATTAATGCTATTAATAATGCTATTATTGCTATTAATAATGCTATTAATCCTATTTATTTATGCTATTAATGCTATTAATGCTAATATTTATCCTATTAATGTATTATTAATGCTATTAATGCTAATAATAATGCTATTAATGCTAATAATAATGCTATTAATGCTATTAATAATGTTATTAATGCTATTATTAATGCTAATAATGCTATTATTAATTCTATTAATGCTAATAATAATGCTAATAATCCTATTATTAATGTTATTAATGCTATTATTAATGCTAATAATCCTATTATTAATGCTATTTATGCTAATAATAATGCTATTAATGCTATTAATAATGCTATTAATGCTATTAATAATGCTATTAATCCTATTATTAATGCTATTAATGCTAATAATAATGCTATTAATGGTATTATTAATGCTGTTAATGCTAATAATAATGCTATTAATGCTAATAATAATGCTATTAATGCTATTAATAATGTTATTAATGCTATTATTAATGCTAATAATGCTATTATTAATTCTATTAATGCTAATAATAATGCTATTAATGCTATTAATAATGTTATTAATGCTATTATTAATGCTAATAATCCTATTATTAATGCTATTTATGCTAATAATAATGCTATTTATGCTATTAATAATGTTATTAATGCTATTATTTATGCTAATAATGCTATTATTAATTCTATTAATTTTAATAATAATGCTATTAATGCTATTAATAATGTTATTAATGCTATTATTAATGCTAATAATGCTATTTATGCTAATAATAATGCTATTAATGCTATTAATAATGCTATTAATGCTCTTATTTATGCTATTAATGCTATTAATGCTAATATTTATCTTATTAATGGTATTATTAATGCTATTAATGCTAATAATAATGCTATTAATGCTATTAATGCTAATAATAATGCTATTAATGCTATTAATAATGTTATTAATGCTATTATTAATGCTAATAATGCTATTATTAATCCTATTAATGCTAATAATAATGCTATTAATGCTATTAATAATGCTATTAATGCTATTAATAATGTTATTAATGCTATTATTAATACTAATAATGCTATTATTAATGCTATTAATGCTATTAATAATGCTATTAATGCTATTAATGCTAATATTTATCCTATTAATGCTATTAATGCTAATAATAATTCTATTAATGCTAATAATAATGCTATTAATGCTATTAATGCTATTAATTATGCTATTCATGCTAATAATAATGCTATTAATTCTATTAATAATGCTATTAATGCTATTAATACTGTTATTAATGCTATTATTAATGCTAATAATGTTATTATTAATGCTATTAATGCTAATAATAATGCTCTTAATGCTATTAATAATGTTATTAATGCTATTATTAATGCTAATAATGCTATTATTAATGCTATTAATGCTAATAATAATGCTATCAATGCTATTAATAATGTTATTAATGCTATTATTAATGCTAATAATGCTATTAATAATGCTATTAATGCTAATAATAATGCTATTAATGCTATTAATACTGTTATTAATGCTCATAATACTGCTAATAATGCTATTAATACTGCTATTACTGCTAATAATAATGCTATGGCTTATATTATTGCTATTGATGATGCGATTATTATTTAAAAATCTTTAAAAAAACAATAAACATATTTTAGATACCCGATGCATTTGCATCAGGCTAACAGCTATAACTACTATAATCAAATTAATGCACGTTCTAGAATCCCGATGCATTTGCATCGGGCTCACAGCTAGTAAAGCATAATTACATACAATTGATACCTAACTGTATGTAACCTCCCATCCTCACAATATCTGCTTCTCTTCTCCCCTCTTATCTCCTCTACTCCCAATCACATACAAGATTTTTCTGGTGCTTCCCCCAAACCCTCTTCCTCAACATATCAGACTACCACCTACCATGGAAACCTTCAAAAGGAACCTGAAGACTCACCTCTTCTGACAAGTCTACAACCTCCAGTAATCCTAAATAACCCTAATCTTAAGAAACCCTAGACTGCCACACAACCAGCTCTACCCTCACCTAGAGCACCTACAACCATCCTTAATAGACCCTAAGGCTGGCTTCACATTTGCGTTCCCCTCCGCAGCATTCTGCGGAGGGGAACCGCAATGTGAACGCAAGCCCCTATGTTTATAATGGGAGCGCACGGTGCTGCGCTTGACTGCGCAAGACCGTGTGCTCCCATTCATTTGCTTGTGTGATTTGTACGCATGCGCATGCTTGCGTACAAATCACTATCTTTCGTCCGCAACAGGAATGCAACATGTTGTGTTCCTGGTACGGATGACAATGTATGATTTATACGCAAGCATGCGCATGCGTACAAATCACACAAGCAAATGAATGGGAGCACACGGTCATGCGCAGTCAAGCGCAGCACCGTGCGCTCCCATTATAAACATAGGGGCTTGCAGTGGCAGCGCTCGCATTGGGGTTCCCTCCGCAGAACGCTGCGGTGGGGAACGCAAATGTGAATCCACCCTAAGAGAGGGTCCTCCCTTCTCCTGGACCTTTTTGTGCCTTGTATTTTTAATAATTTTTGTACATATCTAAGTAAACCGCTATTTCACATATAAAGCGCCATAGAATAAGTTGTGCCATAATAATAAATAATAATAACAATTAGAAGAATCACACAATGTAAACCACCAAAGGGTTTGATAGGGTAAATATTACATCTAAAGATTAAATTTAAATTACATTGAAAATTCTTACTGACTACCG
Organism: Allobates femoralis; assembly: GCA_033576535.1. Classification (NCBI taxonomy): domain Eukaryota; kingdom Metazoa; phylum Chordata; class Amphibia; order Anura; family Aromobatidae; genus Allobates; species Allobates femoralis. The sequence goes on along the minus strand of JARQOC010000002.1, from coordinate 434,947,961 downwards.
AGTATTTTTCTAGGGCTGGAGGCTATAAAAAATAGTGCGGTAAAGCATACAAATATAAAGAAGTATATAAATAATCAGCCTAGTGTACTATGACTTAAGTTGCAATCCCTATGTAAGATACCAACCAAACATACATATTATATAATCACGAATGGGTTTTTTGCCCCTTTTGAGTCCGCTCACGCTGCGAGTCAGTGTCGTCATGTGGATACGACCGAAGCATTGGCCGCGAAGCGGCCATTGCGAGTCAGAGACTCGCTCTGCTAGAATCCCGATGCATGTGCATCGGGCACCCAGCTAGTCTATTATATAATCGCGAATAGCTTTTTTGCCCCTTCCGGCGCTACTTTCGGCGTGGTCATGTGGATACGCGCGAAGCATTGGCCGCGAAGCGGCCATTGCGAGCCGTTCTAACTCGACTCGCAATGCCCGCGCAGCGGCCATTGCGAGTCTCAGGCACACGGCGAAGCATTGCCCGCGTAGCGGGCATTGCGAGCCATTGCCCACCCACACCCCGCCGATGCCGCCCGCGCTGCCTCCGCTCCTCGCTACCCACATCTCACACGGGGACCATGGAGCGGAGGCGGCTCAGCCGCCTCCGCTCCCCGCTACCCACAGCCCACCTGCGACTATGGAGCTGCCCCCTGTGCCTCCCCCCAGCCCCGATCCAAAGCCCAGCACCGCTCCCCAGCCCCGCACCGCCCCCCAGCACCGCACACCCCCAACGCCGCACAGACCCCCCCCTCACTGCCCGCACACCTCCGCCGCCAGCCCCCATCCACAGCCTAGCACCGCCCCCAGCCCCACTCCCCAGCACCGCTCCCCAGCCCCGCAATGTCCGCACCGCCCCCCATATGTCTGCACCCCCCCATTATGTCTGCACCCCCCTCCCCATTATGTCCGCACCCCCCCCATTATGTCCGCACACCCCCACATTATGTCCGCACACCCTCCCATTATGTCCGCAGACCCCTCCCATATGTGCTCACACCCTCCCCCCCATATGTCCTCACACCCCCCCACAATATGTCCGCGCACCCCCCCATATGTCCGCACCCCCCCCAAACCCCCACAATATGTCCGCACACCCCCCCCATATGTCCTCACCCCCCCAACCCACCCCAATATCTCCTCACACCCCCCCACAATGTGTCCGCACGCCCCCCCATATGTCCTCACCCCCCCAAACCCCCCCAATATGTCCTCACACACCCCCACAATATGTCAACACACACCCCCATATGTCCTCACCCCCCCACACCCCCACAATATGTCCTCACACCCCCCCACAATATGTCCTCAGACCCCCAAACCCCCCCAATATGTCCTCACACCTCCCCACAATATGTCCGCACACCCCCAAACCACCCCAATATGTCCTCACACCCCCCACAATATGTCCGCACACCCCCCCATATGTCCTCACCCCCCCAAACCCCCCTAATATGTCCTCACACCCCCTCACAATATGTCCTCTCCCCCCCAAACCCCCCCAATATGTCCTCACACACCCCCACAATATGTCCGCACACCCCCAAACCCCCACAATATGTCCTCACACCCCCCACAATATGTCCGCACACACCCCCATATGAATACAGCAAGAGATGAGAAAAGACGGCACTCACCGGGATGAAGGCAAATCAGCGGTGTCCTTTATTGTGGGAACATAGCACGAATGCAGGGAGGGGGTGCCAAGGGTGACGACGGACCGTTTCGGGCTCTCGCCCTTCGACTGGTCACCCCCCCATTATGTCCGCACACCCCCACATTATGTCCGCACACCCCCCCATTATGTCCGCAGACCCCTCCCATATGTGCTCACACCCTCCCCCCCCATATGTCCTCACACCCCCCCACAATATGTCCGCGCACCCCCCCATATGTCCGCACCCCCCCAAACCCCCACAATATGTCCGCACACCCCCCCATATGTCCTCACCCCCCAACCCACCCCAATATCTCCTCACACCCCCCACAATATGTCCGCACGCCCCCCCATATGTCCTCACCCCCCCAAACCCCCCCAATATGTCCTCACACCCCCCCACAATATGTCCACACACCCCCCATATGTCCTCACCCCCCCACACCCCCACAATATGTCCCACCCCCCCACAATATGTCCTCACACCCCCAAACCCCCCAATATGTCCTCACACCTCACCACAATATGTCCGCACACCCCCAAACCACCCCAATATGTCCTCACACCCCCCACAATATGTCCGCACACCCCCCCATATGTCCTCACCCCCCCAAAATCCCCCAATATGTCCTCACACCCCCTCACAATATGTCCTCTCCCCCCCAAACCCCCCCAATATGTCCTCACACACCCCCACAATATGTCCGCACACCCCCAAACCCCCCCAATATGTCCTCACACCCCCCACAATATGTCCGCACACCCCCCCATATGTCCTCACCCCCCCAAACCCCCCCAATATGTCCTCACACCCCCTCACAATATGTCCTCTCCCCCCCAAACCCCCCAATATGTCCTCACACCCCCCCACAATATGTCCTCACACCCCCCCACAATATGTCCGCACCCCCAACCCCGACGCCGTAGATCACTTACCTGTCTTCATGACATCTGCTTCGTCAGGTCCAGGTCCAGTCCTCCCTCCGGCCCAGGCATCCTCTTCCTTCAGCCCGGGCCACGAGTCTTCCATCCGCCGGTCTTCATTCTTCCTCCAGCGAGCTCCGGGTCCTCGATGTTCCCTCTTCGGTCCGCTCCGCTGACTGAGGAATAAAGATGGCCGCCGCGAGTTTCTGGAAGCCCCGCCCACGGATCAAAATCGCACCAATCACATTCAAATACACACCAACCAATCACATTCAAGGCTCATTCATACATTTTTATCAATGGGAAAAAACACTTTTACTATTCCACTACGGCCAATCAGATTCGCGCCTCATTCATCCATGTTTCTCAATGCGAAAAATTCACTACATTTAAAGACAATAAAAATAAATAAATACACATAAAAATATTTAAAAATACAAATAAATTCACTTAAAATAACAAATAATAAATAAATTTAATAATAATAAAAATACTAAAAAAAAAATAATAAATAATATAAATAATAAATAATAAATAAAAAATAATAATAAAAAAAAAAAATAATAATAAAATTAATATATAAAATTAATATATTAATTACATTAACTAATTAAAATAAAAAAAATTAATCTAATACAAATACATTTTATTAAAATAAAAAATGAATATACAAATAATAAAAATAATAAATAATAAAATAAATGAAAATTAAAAAAATAAATAAATAAAATAAAAATATATATAATTAAAATATTAATAACATTAACTAATTCTAAGAAAATCAAATTACTCAAATAAAAAAAAATTAAATTAAAATAAAAAAAATAATAATATTATAAAAAATATTAAATAATAAATAATTACAATAATAAAATAATAAATAATAAAAAAAAATATTCCATATAAAAATTCATAACATTAACTAATTCTAATAAAATAAAACAAATAAATAAAATATTCATAACATTAAGTTATTCAAAAAAAATGTAAATAAAAAAAAATAATATAGCTACTATAATCTAATTAACGCACGTTCTAGAATCCCGATGCATTTGCATCGGGCTCACAGCTAGTACTAAAATAACTGCGCACAGAATATGATAGCAAAGCAAACAAAAATGTAGCATAACAGTGAATACAGAATCTGTGGTGGTGGTCTTTGCAAGCGTTACCCAACTACTCTTCATATTCTCCTGCATTAGCGCTTATGTATGTACATAATACTGTATATTACCTGGCAGCCAGCTTGCAATGTATTTTGCACTTGTACTATTTATCCTATTCAACCTCTTCGTGGTTTCCATTGCTTAATTTTCCCACTTTTATGTAATGTTTTTATTATTAGTCGCAAATTAAGATTAGATGAGTTTGTATATACCTTTGTTGTATGAATTGTTAGTTTCGTATAATAGTCCTGAGTTGAATACAGCAGCCGTTGGCTCTCTCCTATAGGTGCTAGGGTATCCATAGATTGTCTTAAGGTACCTTCAGACTCCGCAATAACGCCTGGCGATATGAGGCGATCTAACGTGCGCCTGCACGTTTTTCATGGTTGCCTCAGATTGCCGATGGCGGCATCACACACCGCAATTGCGCCCTGAAAGTAAGGTGATGTGTCTCACATACAGCTAAATCAATCCTGCCTAATCCCATCCCCGGTTCACGCGCTGCAATCTCAAAGGCAATGTGGGCGTACATGTTCAGCACGCTGAAGAGATAGGCGTGCAGCAGTGCTTTACACCGCACCCCATACACGCTCATTGGACAACGCAACAGCGTTACGATTGGTCAGCCTGCTCTGGAAGGCTGGCTAATACATGACGCTATTGCCATTGTGTGGTGCTGGACGGACAGCTCTTCGAATATGGCGCGGTGTCAATTGATAGCCAATGGGAACACAGTAGCCCACACCAATCAGTTCACCCGGGGCGTGGACTACAGCACGCTGTGGCACGCCTATGGGAAATCATAGGCGACGCTGATTCCATCACTATCGCCCTATCACACGCACAGAATCATCACCTTCCTGATTGAGGCTGATTTCAGAGCAGTGCTCAGGAATCAGGCGACAGGCGATTTATCGCCGCAAAATTTCCCAATCACACACCGCAACTGTGAGGCAATTTCACGGCGATTGCTCCGGGGCAACGTATCGCCTTTAGGATTCTCAGGCGATATTGCGTCGTTTGAAGGTACCTTTACATGCATTCAAACCCCAGGGATTCTAATGAATAAAAAGCACATTTTGCTGAAGATTTTTGTGCACAAATGTATATATCACTTTGATCAGCTTTTCCTATAACATCTGTTGAGGAGAGCCATAGGATCAAAATACTTGATTAACTGTAAGCTATAAGGGCATGGGAGAAATGATCTATAGTGTATTATTTTCACCTTACATAAGTTTGTATCAGACAAAGATGGCTCCCATTTCCTGCCACATCACCACATGTTCTGAGACAAAGCTGCAGTCAAGACAAAGAGTGATCAATCACAGAATGACACCTCATCAGATGGCTTCATGGATCAAACTAACTTCTGGAGACCTGAAGGAATTTACCTTGATGACCTCAAGAACAATCCCCCTCCATGGACTAGACCATGTTCCACCAATAAGATGCATTCCATTTGTCCACATTCCTTGTGTAACCGAGCCCCCTTAAAGAGCTTTTGTTAAAACCTTTGTGTGATCAATAAAGACTCACTTTGGAGCTGTGCCTTGAGGACTGAGGAGAGCTTACACCTGATTGTGTTATCGGTGTATTTCTTTCATAGCATGCATCAGTCCATATCAATCAGGACAGGGGCAGACAACTTATTAATAATAATAATATTATATAATATAAATCCATAACACATCCAGCCTGCAGATCCGATACAATTGCTAACATGAACAGTACCCTTTAAAGGGAATCTGCCAGCAGGTTTGTACTACATAATCTCATAGCAGCATAACATAGGACAATAAAGCCTATTTCAAAGGAGGTATCACTTACTGGATGCTTGGTGCAATTTTCATAGATGTTGCAGAGCTAAGTTTTCTGTGCTGTGTATAACCCAGAACACACCCCTGACTCCCTGTGTACACTACGCATTATGAGCAGGCTGTTGATCAGTGGTGGAGGTGGGGATATTCAAATTAGTTGGTCTGGGCTGAGATTTAAGCCCCCGTCACACATAGCAAAATCACTAGCGAGATCTCTGTTGTGTCACAGGTTTTGTGACACAACAACCTCTCTCTGATCTTTTCTCCCTATATATGCATCACAGGGTTTGTGACACAACAGCAATCTCGCCAGCTACCTTGCAATGTTTCAAAGTATTCACTGATCTCAGGGAGACCAGTCAAAGAAAACACTACGGATAGCTGGCTAAAGCGCTCAAACACAATGAAATCCATGATGCATTGCGCCCTAGGAATTTGAATATGCAAATGGAGTCCATGGAGCCTCGATTAAGAGTCTCAAACACGGGACTAGCCAGATATCTCTCCAGGGAAGGACCTAGCCCAGGGGTGGAATCCTTGCGGAGACCACCATAACCACCATATTAAGTGGCCCTTTCAGTCAATAACCCACTCAGTTACGAGTTAAGGATATGACAAGGGAATTAACAGAGCCAGGTATCCATCCACAGATGGCTGTTTCAGGGTATTGCCCCCTCATCATTGTGGAGTAGGATTCTGGCTTGGTGGGAGCAATGCCTGGTAGACCAACATCACAAAGTATTCACTGATCTCAGAGAGACCAGTCAAGGAAAACACTGCGGGCAGCCAGCTAAAGCGCTCAAACACAGTGAAATCCATGATGCGACTCAGAACTCAGCCACGTAGATCTCAGTCGTCAGACTAGCTGCTGTGTGACAGGGTCCCCACAACCGCCGAGGTCATTATATGGGTCACCGTATCATTTCTGCATCATTCAGTAGATCTGACAGTTTGACATCTCACCAGCGATCACGTAGTGATGTTCCAGCGATCCTTACCAAGTCGTTTTGTTGTCGGGATTGCTGGAACGTCGCCAAGTGTGACGGGACCCTTAGTCCAGCAGTGTTAATCTCCTCCAGATAATACACTGTTTAGAAACTACAAAACACAGCCTGATAAGTGGCACGTGAATACAACCAGTTTCTTTTGCCCTATATTATGCTACTCTAAGGGTATCGTTACACGGTGCCACCTCGACGGCGATGTCGGCGGGGAATCACGGGAGCGCGCATCCCCGCCGATATCGCTGGTGAGGTGTCACATGTAGCAACTCGCCGGCGAACTCGCCGGCAAGTTGCAGCGGCGACCGCTCGCTGGGTTTCTGGGCAACCCAGCGACTGGTAACCCACAATGTTAAACATCGTGGGTCGCCACGTTACACAGGGCGATCAGGCATGATCGCCCTGTTCAGATCGCCAGGTTTCACAACACTGCTGTGAAACCTGGAGATCATTCTGAGGCGATTTTTCGCCATAGAATCGCCCTGTTACACTGGGCAGCCCATTGGCGATGGTGCTGCGATTAGGCCACGCTCCTGCATCGTCGGCACAATCGCTGGCGATGTTGCCCTGTGTAACGGGCCCCTAAGATAAAATAGAAAAAATCTGCTGACAGATTCTCTTTAAAGGTCCTGTCACACACAACGACGCTCCAGCGATCCCGACAGCGATAATTACCTGCCGGGATCGCTGGAGCTTCGTTACCAAACTGTCAAACAGGCAGATCTCCCCAGCGATCAGGGATCTGGGGGCCACCTCCCACATCTCTGGAAGCGATGTTACAAGCATCCTCCCTGCTTAGCTCAGCCTGTAAGCAGGGAGGAAGCTGGCAACTATGATAAACACCGGGTATCCAGGCAGCGCACACTGCCTAGATACCCGGTGTCTATCATAGTTACAAGTGTCCTCCCTGCTTACAAGCAGCACTGAGCAGGGAGGAAGCTGGTAACTATGATAAACACCGGATATCCAGGCAGCGTTCGCTGCCTAGATACCCGGTGTTTACCATGGTTACCAGCCTGTGAGGTCACTGATCGCTGGTCTCTCGCTGTCACACGCAGCGATGCGTGCTGACCAGCGGGAGACCAATGACCAAAAACGGTCCTGAGCCCTTTGCAGCGATCAGCAACCTCACAGCAGGGGCCTGATTGCTGCTAGATGTCACACGTAACGACATCGCTGGGGAGATCGTTGTAACATCACAGTTACAATGATCTCGCTAACAATCTCGTTATGTGTGATGGGGCTTTAAGCAATGGGATAATTGAAATATCATAACTAAGCGCATTCTGTACTGATTTAGTTTAGCCTGTATGATTTCATATGTACATTTGATTTCGAAGGTATGTGATTTAGCTGACTGCCAGAGTCTGGATATGACAAAATTCTTTATGCTTCTTTATAGGTGTCAAGTGGAATGACCCTATGTTCCCTTTGCAGATATATGCACTTCAGAGGATGCTTTCCTTTCACTTAACTCATTGTGCTGCCTGTACAGCATTTGGTCCCCGTGGCTTTGCGCTCTTGGCTGTGTGGTTTTAATGGTATTTATCTTCATTGAATTGCATTTCCCAGCTATTAAGCACAGTCAGATTCCTTCTAAGTGCTTCTCCCAGTCATTCCCTTCCTCCTCTCCTGCAATATCCAATTTACTGTCTCCCTCCCATTTAAAATCTTCCTTTTCATTGCTCCCACTAGATCATCCATCAAAACAGCCAACTTGGGAAATGAGTAACTCCAGGGAAAGGCTGTCCAGACAAATAAATGGCTGTCTGCCATAATATTTGCTTCTTCATGCCTATTTGGATTTAATTCCAGAGGGACATTATAAGTGAATGTCATGCGGATTCTCATTATCTAAAAATGGCGTATCTATCTATGGTATTTTTTTTTGTGTTTTCCCATACTTCTAATACGGATGTTTGTGGAACTTTAACAGCTGGAAATAACAAGTCAATTGCTCTATAAGGTCTTAATATTACGCTATTGATTTCAGTTACTGGGGCTCTACCAAATGCATCACACGGCTAACAATCACACGGTCTTAAATGTGCAATTGGCAGCAAGTGAATGGTTTTTAGCTAGATGTAGCATGTGTCAAATTGTCATCTATCACTAAGTGATATTCATGTTCTGTTTTCTGACACAATAAAGAAACCATTCATCATTACAAAGCATCATCTGTGTCTTACAGAGCAGAATATGTATATATTTCTACAACTAGTTGGCCCTGATATTGTAAGAGGGGAAAAGGAAAAATGCTGCTGCAAAAAGATGAAATCCACTACATTCAGACTAGAGAAAAAGTCATAGGGCATAATGCAGTACAGAAGTAAAGTAGAGCACCTGAAGGAAAGCCACTCAACCAGAGCACGGCATATTGCATAAACTTCACGAGTCATTATTTCATGAATCATTGAGCATTGAGTCCTTTGACGAAGCTTTGAAGTGTGTCGTTACCATTGAATGTACGTGTACAACATGATTCCTCTCTTAGGGTGCTTCCTCATACTGTAGGTATAGTACTGCTGCAGCAAATGAGTTCTGCTGAGCTATAATATGGCACATTTAGAAATCTATGGCTCCAAAATGGGTGCCTGAAAGCCTACAATTTTATACAAAGGGGTCAGACAAGAATAAAACAGTTTCCGTTACGTTGCATGATATATTATAGAGTAGAAATGAGCAAATTTATCTGAGTAGAATTGAATCCTCGAATTTTATCAAAATTGAGATTTTCCAGGATACAAATTTTTAGCATTAATTCAACGAAATAGCAGGCAGCTTATTCTTATTGGTGATCTAAAGAGGGCCGACAAACGTTTAAAAGACATTATAATACTTCCAAAGCTCGCCATCCAGTTATCCGTCTCTCTTTTAATAATCTTCCCCTATCTGCTTCAACCTTTTTTTTCATTCAACACCAGGGTGTCCAACATCAAGTAATCCTCTGATATCACTGGGTGCCATGATGTCATTATTTTACAACCAGATGGCAGCCCGATTCTAAAGAATCGGGTTGTCTAGAATCCATATATAGTTTATTTACTAATAGTTAGGGGAGTGCGGCGAAATGAATTGTGTGTATACAGGTGGCTCAGTGGGTAGCAGAGTATACGGTGGCTCAGTGGTTAGCACTGCGCGGTGGCTTAGTGGTTAGCACTGCGCGGTGGCTCAGTGGTTAGCACTGCGCGGTGGTTCAGTGGTTAGCACTGGGTGGTGGCTCAGTGGTTAGCACTGGGCGGTGGCTCAGTGGTTAGCACTGCGCGGTGGCTCAGTGGTTAGCACTGCGCGGTGGCTCAGTGGTTAGCACTGCTCGGTGGCTCAGTGGTTAGCTCTGCGCTGTGGCTCAGTGGTTAGCATTGGGCGGTGGCTTAGTGGTTAGCACTGCGCGGTGGCTCAGTGGTTGGCAGTGAGTGCGGTGGCTCAGTGGTTAGCAGTGAGTGCGGTGGCTCAGTGGTTAGCAGTGAGTGCGGTGGCTCAGTGGTTAGCAGTGAGTGCGGTGAGATTGGTCAGCGCAGCGCTGTGGGCAGAGTGGTCAGCGCAGTGCCGTGGGCAGAGTGGTCAGCGCAGCGCCGTGAGCAGAGTGGTCAGGGAAGCGCCGTGGGCAGGGTGGTCAGCGCAGCGCCGTGGGCAGGGTGGTCAGCGGTGGGGCGGACGGACACACACTCCGATATACTTACCGTCCCTGCTTCTTCTCTGCCGCCTGCGTCTTCCTGAGTCCTCTGTTCTGCCGACATGTCGCCGCCGCCAGGACTGGATCCAACATGGCGTCCGGGAACTCTCGGTGGCCCGATTCTAACGCATCGGGTATTCTAGAATATAGAAATACAGATTGCATGGGGAAGGCGGTGAGGTCTGAATTGGGAGGAACTTTGAAGAAGGAGCAGCGGGGGAAGAACGGCGTGGCAGGGGGGGAGGGAGGAGGACAGAACAGCAGGGGGGAGGAGGATGGAGGACAGAGGAGGTAGCGGCGAGGTGTGTGAAGGATGTAGCAGCACAGGCAGGGGGAGTAAGGAGCGGCAGGGGGAGGATGGAGCACAGAGCGGCAGGGGGGAGGACGGAGGACGAAGCGACGGGGTGGGGGAGGATGAGGCAGCACAGGCAGGGGGAGGACAGAGGATGAAGTGGCAGAGGGGAGGAGGAAAAAGAAAGGAGGAGGAAGCGGTGGGGTAGGGCAGGATGGAGCGGCACTGGCAGGGGGAGGATGGAGCGGCAGTGGGAGGATGAAGCACAGAGCGGCGGGGGGTGGAGGACAGTATGAAGCGGCGGGGTGGGAGAGAACGGAGCAGCACAGGCAGGGGGAGGACGGAGGATAGAGTGGCAGAGGTGAGGAGGGCAAAGGAAGGAGGAGGAAGCGGTAGGGTGGGGGAGGATGGAGTGGCACAGGCAGGGGGAGGACGGAGCGGCAGGGGGAGGACGAAGCACATAGCGGCGGGAGGGAGAAGGATGTAGGATGAAGCGGCGGGGTGGGGGAGGATGGAGCAGCACGGGCAGGGGGAGGACGGAGGATGGAGTGGCGGAGGTGAAGAGGACAAAGGAAGGTGGAGGAAGCGGTGGGGGAGGATGGAGCGGCACAGACAGGGGGAGAATGGAGCGGCAGGGAAGGACAGAGCGGCAGGGGGAGGACAGAGCAGCAGGGGGAGGACAGAGCGGCAGGGGAGGACAGAGCGGCAGGGGGAGGACAGAGCGGCAGGGGTGGAGGAGGCCAGAGCAGCACAGGCAGGGGGAGGATGGAGGATGGAGTGGTGGGGGGGAGGAGGATAAAGGAAGGAGGAGGAAGCGGTGGGGTGGGGGAGGATGGAGCAGCAGGGGGAGGACAGGGCGGCAGGGGGAGGACAGAGTGGCAGGGGGAGGACAGAGCGGCAGGGGGAGGACAGAGCGGCAGGGGTGGGGGAGGCCAGAGCAGCACAGGCAGGGGGGAGACGGAGGATGGAGTGGCGGGGGGGGAAGGAGGATAAAGGAAGGAGGAGGAAGCGGTGGGGTGGAGGAGGACGGAGCAGCAGGGGGAGGACAGAGCGGCAGGGGGAGGACAGAGCGGCAGTGGGAGGACAGAGCACCGAGCAGGGGGGGAGGAGACAGAAGATGAAGCGGTGGGGGAGGATGGAGCAGCACAGGCAGGGGGAGCATGGAGTGGCAGGGGGAGGACAGAGCGGCAGGGGGAGGACAGAGGATGGAGTGGCGGGGGGAAGGAGGATAAAGGAAGGAGGAGGAAGCGGTGGGGTGGGGGAGGACGGAGCAGCAGGGGGAGGACAGAGCGGCAGGGGGAGGACAGAGCGGCAGGGGGAGGACCGAGCGGCAGGGGTGGGGGAGGCCAGAGCAGCACAGGCAGGGGGAGAACGGAGGATGGAGTGGCGGGGGGGGAGGAGGATAAAGGAAGGAGGAGGAAGCGGTGGGGTGGGGGAGGATAGAGCGGCACAGGAAGGGGGAGGACAGAGCAGCAGGGGGAGGATGAAGCAGAGTGGCGGGGGAGGAGGACAGAGGACGGAGCGTGGGGTGGGGGAGGATGGAGCAGCACAGGCAGGGGAGGATCGAGTGTCGGAGAGGAGGCGGACAAAGGAAGGAGGAGGAAGCGGTGGAGGAGGCTGGAACGGTACAGGCAGGGGGAGGACGGAGCACAGAGCGGTGGGATGAGGAGGATAGAGGATAAAGTGGCAGGGTGAGGTAGGATGGAGCACTGTAAGGCAGCTCAGTGGTTAGCAGAGTATACAGTGGCTCAGTAGTTAGCACTGCGCGGTGGCTCAGTGGTTAGCACTGCGTGGTGGCTCAGTGGTTAGCACTGCGCGGTAGCTTAGTGGTTAGCACTGCGCGGTGGCTCAGTGGTTAGCACTGCGCGGTGGCTCAGTGGTTAGCACTGCGCGGTGGCTCAGTGGTTAGCACTGCGCGGTGGCTCAGTGGTTAGCACTGCACGGTGGCTCAGTGGTTAGCACTGCGCTGTGGCTCAGTGGTTAGCACTGCTCGGTGGCTCAGTGGTTAGCACTGCATGGTGGCTCAGTGGTTAGCACTGCGCGGTGGCTCAGTGGTTAGCAGTGCGCGGTAACTCAGTGGTTAGCACTGCGCGGTTGCTCAGTGCTTAACAGAGAGTGTGGTGGGCAGGGTGGTCAGCACAGCAGCTCGGTGGGCAGAGTGGTCAGTGCAGTGGCGCTGTGTGGGCAGGGTGGTCAGTGCAACGGCGCTGTGTGGGCAGGGTGGGCAGGGCAGCGGTGCTGTGTGGGCAGGGTGGTCAGCGCAGCGGCGCTGTGTGGGCAGAGTGGTCAGCACAGCGGCGCTGTTTTGGAAGGGGGGTCAGCGCAGCAGCGCTGTGTGGGCAAGGTGGTCAGCGCAGCGGCACTGTGTAGGCAGGGTGGTCAGTGCAGCTGCGCTGTGTGGGCAGGGTGGTCAGCGCAGCGGCGATGTGTGGGCAGAGTGGTCAGCGCAGTGGCGCTGAGTGGGCAGGGTGGTCAGCGTGGTCAGCGGTGGGCAGGGTGGTCAGCGGTGGGCAGAGTGGTCAGCAGTGGGCAGAGTGGTCAGCGGTGGGCAGAGTGGTCAGTGGTGAGCAGAGTGGGGTGGACGGACACACACACACACACACACTCGGATATACTTACCACCGTCCCTGCTTCTTCCCTGCCGCCTGTGTCTTCCTGAGTCCTCTGTTCTGGTGACATGTCGCCGCCCCTGGAGCTCTGGAGCCAATATGGCGTCCTGGAAGTCTCGCGAGACTTCCCGGACGCCATCTTGGAGAAAGTATGTCGCCGCCCCTGAAGCTCTGGATCCAATATGGCGTCCAGGAAGTCTCGCGAGACTCCCCGGACGCCATATTGGATCCAGTTCTGCCAGGGGCGGCGACATGTCGGCGGCGGAGAAGACGGAGGAGAGGTGGTAAGTATAGGCGACTGTGTATGTGTGTTGTGTGTGTTGTGTGTGTGTGTGTTAGGGGCGGCCGTAAGCGTAGCGGGCTCTATAAGTCCCGCTCCCGCTTACGGCCGCCATCTTGGCTCACCCTGAGCGGGTGTAGCTCTGCCCAGTGACCGGACGTTGGGACAAAGTGACGGATGTCACGTCACAAATCCCTCCGGCATTTATATAATAGATGTGCGTTGCTCGAGGTACCTCAAGAGAGGCATGTAGTTATGTCACGATTACACCACAGTGTTATGGTGCTCACTGATATTACAGATTTATCTGGTGCAGGAAAGTCCATCATAGAGTGAAGCAAGCTAAAAATCATACAAACAATGTGGGAATGGGAATAGAGATGTGGAGGACTGAAAAGCAGGCTACAGGGGACATAGGACTGAGGTGTGTGTTGAGGTAAGTATATACACTGGTCATCAAAATTAGAGAACAGTGTGTATGATCACTTGATTTTTTCAGACAGAATGTAATATACATTGGTCAACATTTGCAGGTTTTTGTGAAAGGGGTACAACATGCCGCTAGAACGGTGTTTCCAAAAATAACCAAAGTTTATCAACTTAAAACCTTTATTTTACACAATACATGATGATCATAATTGGAGAACAGCAATGACTGTAGCACAGAGAAAGATTAAAACTAAATTTTGTGAAGATTACAACAGTCATAAATCAGTAGTGACCTTTGCTTTGAATGACTTCAGCACATCTACGGTCACAAGACATCACTAGTCTCTCACACTGTTCTGGTGTGATTTTGGTCCACTTTTCTTCCAGTCTCTTCCAGAATTCTGTGACTGTTGTGGCTTTCTTATCCATAACTTTGTCACCAAGGTTTTATATTGGGTTTAGATCAGGACTCTGGGCTGGCCATTTGATCAGTGTAGGTATAAAAGTATTCTCATTATAGTGTAGCACATAAATAATAAGCAGAGGTGGCAAGAGGGGGAGCAGAAGCGAAGGACGATGGCTGCCATTTTGCACTGTACTAGATGTTCAATGAGTCCTTATGGGTAAGGCAGCCATTGTCCTCCACCTCCTTTCTCCCTCATGCCACCTCCACCTGTATTATGGATGTGTTATGGATGAGATAAAGTGAAGAATTATTATCTGCCGGTGAGTGCCATTTCTTTCATCTTTGTTGTTGGATTGGTTCAGTAATGGTACCTTTACACGCGGCAACATTTCTAGGGTGTCAACAGGTAACTTACTGGCTGCAGTGAAATCATGGAGACAAGGTTCTATCTTGTTGCTGTGTACAAATGGAATCATGTCTCCATGATTTCACTGCAGCCAGTAAGTTACCTGTTGACACCCTAGAAATGTTGCCGCGTGTAAAGGTACCATTACTGTTATGTAGAAATGTGCACTGCTTGCCGAGCAGTTCCAATGTGCCGTATTGAAGTAAATGGAGTTTGATCTGCCTGGACAGTGGTGATGCCCGGAGTTCTATGCTTGTCACATAGTGTAGCAGATGAAATTAATACAGCTTTGCATTTGTGGAGACTAGGAGCTGATACAGACAGAAGGGTCCCTATTATAAGAACAATACATGGACCCTTTGCAGTCCAATAGCTAATCATACTGCACAATTTCACTTGCTTTGAAATTGTCAGTGGGACGCTTTAACCTGTTGGACCCTGTGTGGCATCAGAGGATGTTCCAATGGTATTTACACCTGGTCCGTATAGAAACTCTGTGTTTCATCACACTGTCTCTGCACATTGGTTAAAAGTTTTCATAAGCACTATGCTTAAATTACAATCTCAGCCCACCTATGCACTTTTATTATTTTAACAAGTACACCGACAAGATGAACCTTGGCTAATTACTACACAGTGTACATAACACTGGCTTCTGAACATGAACTTCAGTTTCCTTTACTTCCCTAGTTAGGCTAGGGTCATATTAACGTTTGTGCCACACTCAGTGGGGTAGCGTTTAACACATAGGTTTTGGCGGCATAAACACGGTGCTACCACCATGATAGTGCCAATGCTTACCTATAGAGATGCGGCCCTAACATGAGAAAAGACGTTGTTGAAAGCGTATTTTCTCACATTAGGAAAGAACGCAAGATTACAGTCAGATGCCGATTTTTGAGCCGTGCCACAGCCCGCGTCTTCATACATAAGCATTGGCCGCGTTAATGCGGTGCTACCATGACAGTGGCATCGCGTTTATGCTGTCAAAACCTATGTTTTAACCGCTACCCACCTGAGCGTGGCACAAACATTAATGTGACCCTAGCCTTAGGCTTTGAGCTGCACATTACATGAAATATGCACAGTTTGGAGCTATCATAGCTCCAACAAAAGGGACAGGGTTGTCTATCATTACATATAACTTATATTTGCCATATAGCATCTTTTAAGGCCCTTTGCAAACATTGCGATTTTGCTACATTTTTAGTGCAATTATAAAAGTCAATGGGCCTTTTCACATCTGCATTTCTTTTCTGTTTGGGTTGCTATCTGTATTTGGGCTCGGACACACTCATCAGAGTTTGACTGAGGAGACTCTGAAAGGGCTGGAGCAGTGAACCTGAACGGCTTCTCCCTGTCTGGACGGGGCTGTCAGCTGAGAGAGAGAGGGAGAGGCCGTTCAGGGTCACTGCTCCAGCCCTTTCAGAGTCTCCTCAGTCAAACTCTGATGTAACTAGGAAAGTGCGTCCAAGCTCTTTGATAGCATGTGTGGCAAAAATGCATGGCAAACGCATCAAAAATGCACCCAGTGATTTCAATGGAAAATGCAATGAAAACACATGTAAAAACGCATGTCATTTTCAGAAAATGTAAAATGCATGCGTTTTTGCAAACGCAACCCAAAACGTACCCTGTCTGAAAATGACGTGCTTTTACATGCATTTTTATTGCGTTATCCATTGGAATCACTGGGTGCGTTTTGGATGTATTTGGCCTTGTTCACACATATCAGCTTTTTTAGGCTTCTCTGTGTTTTTGTAGCTGTTAAAAAAACGCAGATGCGTTAACGCAGGGTGCAATTGTGTGTAGCGGCATTTTTTCAGCTCCCCTTGCATTTTTTTCCCCCAGTCCAAAAAACGCTGCATGCAGCGTTTTTTGGGTGCTGGAAAAAAACGCAGGGGTTGTTTCCAAAAACGCATGCATTAACACAGGGCACATATAGGCCATGTTCACACACATGTGTTTTTTTGACCATCTCTGCGTTTTTGGTGTGTTAAAAAAAATGCATGCATGCAGCGTTTTTGGGTGCTGGGAAAAAACGCTGGTGTGGCTTCCCAAAAACGCATGCATTATTTTAACATGGGGCCCTATGGGAAACACATGCGTTAATGCAAGCATTTTTGGAAACGGGTCAGCAACTGCCTGGAAAAAAAAAAATTCCGAGAGCACCACTTCCAAACCCCCCCCCTTGGTCAAGAAGAAAACGAAAAATAAAAATTCCACCTGGTCAACAAACAATTTTTTTTTGCATGCGTTTTTGGTTATTTGGTGAAAAGGTGACTAACACCAAAAACGTTTGGGACATTTTTTGGCACTCTTAAAAAAACGCATGTGGTTTTAGGGGTGCTAAAAAAAAACGCAAATTGTGTGTGAACAATGCCATAGGCACCTGCGTTAACGCATGCATTAACACAAATGCGTTTTTAATGACAAAATGACAAATTCCAAAAACGTTTCTAAACCTTTCAGACACAGAAGGGACACTTTTTGGCACTCATAGAAAAACACATGTGGTTTTTGGAGTGCTAAAAAAAACGCAAATTGTGTGTGAACAAGGCCTTTCTTTGCATTTCTATGCGTCTTTGCAGTGCAAAACCACATAGAAGCGCTAACACAACCCCCCCTAGATGTGAACTTAGCTAATCAATATGCCGAAGTTTTTTGCACATGTAACTTTTTTGCCCTTTCAGATTTGTTGCATAAAAAAATGCAGCATGTCAAGTAAATTGTAGTGTTTTTGCATTGTTTTTCCACACCAAATGCATGAAAAATACATGGAAAAAAAAACGTGAAAAATACATAAAAAACTCAGTAGATGCTGTAATTTTAATGATTAGAGATGAGCCACCACCCCGGTGTTTGAATTCGATTTGATTCGTTGAATCGACGGGGTGTTCGACGAATGTTTGTTGAATGCTCGACGAACACCGTCGAACACCCCGGAAAACGAACAAACCGGGCCTGTGGGGCAAAAAAAAGTGAAAGAAAGTGTTAAAAATAAAAAAATGATCAATGCTCACCTGTCCGCGGTCCAGCGACGCCTCCGGCAAGGTCCTGTGGCTTCTGGGACCTGTGGTGATGTCATGTTCTCGCGCCGAACTCCGGTCACATGACCGGAGTTCCGCGAGAACATGAAGTCACCACAGGTCCTGGAAGCACAGGACCTTGCCGGAAAGCTTAAAATAGATATTTTTATGTTTCGGACCCTTTCTTTAAGTAAAAGAAAGTGTCCGAAAGATAAAAATATCTATTTTAAGCTTTCCGGCAAAGTCCTGTGCTTATAGGACCTGTGGTGACGTCATGTTCTCGCGGAACATGACGTCACCACAGGTCCTAGAAGCCACAGGACCTTGCCGGAGGCGTCGCTGGACCGCGGACAGGTGAGCATTGATTATTTTTTTATTTTTAACACTTTCTTTCACTTTTTTTTCACTTCCACAATGTATATATATATACATTGTGGAAGTGAAAATGCCCCACAGGACCTTGCCAGAGGCTTCGGTGGACCGCGGACAGGTGAGCATTGATTGTTTTTTTATTTTTAACACTTTATTTTAGTTATTAGCTGTTTATTTTGGCTGAAAATGCGGCAGATGCAGTTTTCTGACCGCATCTGCCACATTTTCGAACCAAAATCGAACATGTTCGAAATTCGCCAACTTTGAACCAAATTGTTCGAATTCGGCGAATGACTCGAATAGTGCCAAAATCAACTCGAATTTGAGATTGGCGAACTATTAGAATCGAACATTGCTCATCTCTAGTAATGATAAATCATGTAATAAAATGCAGCCATAAAGAATAACTTTCAAAAAATATTTTGATAAACAAAATATTAAAAAGTGACACATTTCATTCAGGTTTTACTATTCATATCTATAGGAAATACATTTTCCAAACAAAGAAAAGAGTTTATGGAAATGTCAATCATTATCAAAGCATAGTCATGATTACACCAAGTTATAGAATTTTTCATACAATGCAAGGCATTTAATTTGTTATTGTGATGTAAATGATTAAAACTAATGACCTAAATTCAATAGTATTTTGTCAAGCTGTCCTTGCAGCTTTTAAGATATGTTTATTCAGAGTTGATTGAATGAAGCTGGTAACACAAACACATTTATCGGATATGAACAATTGTTGAAGCACAATTATACAGTATTCTGATGATATATTTGTATATGATTTCATCTGTTCAGCTAGATTTGTACTTGTACCTGTGCGGGTGCATTCGTTTGCATATTTTCATGGAATCTGTAGTATGCTAAATGGCATGTCCCCTAGGGGTGTGTCATTCAGAACTGCATTCTGCGCATGCCCTCTGCATGTGCAGTTCATGGATCATGGACCCCGAAAGTATGAACCCTCCGGAATCCTGCTTCCGTTTCAGTCCGTGATACAAAGACCTCCATTGTGACTTCACACGTGGGGCCTTGGATCTGTGTGCATCCACAGCTTCATGTTTTTCATTCACAGAGGCCAAAATCGCAAGAAGTTGTAGACTTTGTCTCCGTAAAAAGTATGTGAACCCACAAATCCAGAGCAAAACATCCACAACTGGATGCACACACAGATGTCTCTGTCCCCAGTAAAAGTCAATGGGGCCGAAAACGGATGCATGTGCATCCAGTTTAAGCTGGATACATATGGATGGCGAAAAACATAAGTGTGAAACCAGCCTTAGTGGTTATTATAATATGCATGGCTTATATAGTTACTGAGAGCATTGTACAGTAAGAGTTCTGGTATTCAGCGTCAACTATACGTTGATATAGAAACAAGTCTTTGTTTATTATAATAAAGATAATTTATTGATTTTAAATTATGTCCATAATTTTTAAATGTTTCTTATATGGGTTATTTAAAATATTTTCAAATGTGTTCTGGGTTTTTATATGGCTATTTGGTCAAATAACCTGTTAGCCAACAATTACCCTGAAAAACTCTGCATATGCATATTCGTTGGCCGAAAGGGCCCTTATATATAAAAAAAAGTGCATGTGAACAAGAACTCACAAGTCATTCATCATCAGTCAACAAGTAAAATCTAATGTTCAAAACTCACTTTTCAGCCAGAATCAGTCAACTTATTTCCTTGTACAAAATAGTTCACATAAATTGACAACGCTTTTTATAGCAGACCTTTCATATTACACATGTAGAGCAGACTTTCATATTTCATGACATGACAAGCTGAGAATACAAGATTTTATATGCTATTTAAATATATCCCTATTTGTAACCAGCAATAACTTATGAAAGTTCTATTTCATATAAAAAAAAATTACTTTTCAATATTACTTTTAAAAACTCTATTCTTTTCCCCCACCACCACTAGCAGTAATTTGGTTGCCAATATGTTATAGTATTTTGCCCTTGTAATGGAAATTTGTATATATACTTACTGCTTAAGGCTCAAGTTTATGCACAGCAGTAATTTAAGGCAGGTGTCAAATTATATCAAAGAGATGCAGTGTAATAATCAAAGGTAGGACCAAGGGTATAACTTCACCCAATGGAAAATTTGAAGCCATGTATGATACTAATGTTTAATTTTGCAACATAGTCAACATCCATTCTTGGCAAGGCTATACCTTATATCCTCATTTCTAATATTAGCACAATAGATGTAATGACTTAACGAGGACCTTTCACCAGTTTGAGCATGTTGTACTGTGATAGTGGCTGCTGAGCTGAATAAAGATAGTTTTTAATTTCAAGTACTCCTCTCTACTATGGAGATGTTACCTTGCCAAGCTTAGACTACAGTTTATGCAAAAAGGGTATTCTCAAGTTTTCTCTTCAGCAGTGTACAGCTTTCCACGCTCCTTAGGCTGGCTTCACATTTGCGTATGGAGCGTTGCGTACCAAACGCAGCCAAACGCTTGCGCACATGCGTTCCTATGTTTAATATGGGCATGTGCCTGCGTATGGCTGCGTTTGGCAGCATTTGCGTTCGCATGTGCATAATTTATGCGCCCTCCGACCGCGCTCCAAACGCAGCTTGCAGCATTTTTTTGTGCGTTCGCGGCGCTTGTTCTATCCGCAAGCGCCTGCAAGCGCAGAAAAAATGCATTGATCTCAATGGGTCCGCACTGTCCTCTGCATGACACCGCAGGAGAATGCTGCGGATCACATTGAGATCTCTCCCGCTGGCCGCCGGTGATGTCACAGGAGATCACCGACAGCCACCGGGAGATCAGCTCAGCCTCTGCTGATCTCCTCCTCCCCGCCGCCGGTAATCTGCTAGCGGTGTCGGCGGGGAGAAACAGCTGATGTGACAGCTGTTTGAGTCTTCCCGCGCTGACATCTCCTCTCGGTGTCGGCGCGGGAGATTCAAACAGCTGTCAAATCAGCTGTTTCTCCCCGCCGACACGTCCCGGAGCTTACCGGCGGCGGGGAGGAGGAGATCTCCGGCACTGATCTCCGCCTCCGGCCCGCCCCCGGACACCTCCGATTGGCTGGCCGGGCTGCACAGTGATATGTCCGCAGGCGGACATTATCCGCTGCGAACACATCAAAATGTCCCTGCTTTTGACTGCGTTTGTGTCTGCATGCGATCAGCATGCAGACACAAACGCTAATGTGAAGCCAGCCTTACTTCAATCTTTCTAGCAGGGCAGATCTCTGTGAGTAGCAAAGCTTAGTATTACTAGAACTATAAAGCTCGGCACATGTTCTGCTGTAATATATTCAGCTATCAGTGTTTTGCTCTGAGTCTACACTGTTATCATTGCATTTGGATATACAGATAACAGCAACTGTGTGGAGATACAGCTGAGCTGAGTCATTATTATCATTACAAACCCTTTCAGATGTCATCTAAAAGTGTTGTCAGTGGTCACCTCTCTGAGCCACCAATTGCCATTAGATGAGATTTAGAAGGGTTTATAGTTATACATAAAACAACTCAGCTGTATCTTTACACAGTATCCCCAGAGTTTTATATCAAAATTACTTTCAAATCTCATCTCAGAGTGATGTCAGCTCCCACTCTCCTCCCACAATGATTACAATGAGATAAGATCTGGAAGGGTTTGTAATAAAGCATAATCAGCTCTCCTGCGTCTCTTCACAGTAGCTGCATAAGATTAGTGTGGAGAGGCGGTCATGTTCCTTTTGCCCCTGTGTGTTTCTGTTAACTTAACAGTAGTGTTCAAAATAATAGCAGTCTAATATGCTTAACCAGATTATTTACTGTTTTTGGCATAAAATATATTACCACATGTCGAACAATTTACTAGTTGGTGCAGTAGATTCTTAGAAAACCAATAAACTCAGCATTCATGACCTGCATGTTTTTGAATCTGTGTATTTGAATAATTAATTGAAAGGGAGTGTGTTTAAAATAATAGCTGTGTGGAATTCAATTAGTGAGGTCAATCATTCTGTGAAGAAATAGGTGTGAATCAGGTGGCCCTCATTTAAGGGTGAAGCCAGCATATGTTGTTCATGCATTTCTCCTTGACGACCTGAGAAACATGAGTCGTTCAAGATATTGTTCAGAATAACAGCGTACTTTGATAAAAAAAAATTGATTGGAGAGAGTAAAACTTATTAAAAAAAGTGCAGACAATAATAGTCTGTTCAGCTAAAAGGATCTCCAATGTATTACAATGGAAAGCAAAACCAGAGAGATGTGGAAGAAAAACGAAGACTACCATTTGAATGGATCGAAGAATAGCCAGAATGGCAAAGGCTCAGCCAATGATCAGCTCCAGAATGAACAAAGACAACCTGAGAATTATGACAGTTAGAAGATGTCTGTGTGGAACTAATCTATTACAAGGAAGTCGCTGCAAAGTCCTTCTGATAATAAAAGACATGTTCTGAAGTGGATACAATTTGCCGAAGAACACATCAACTGGCCTAAAGAGAAATGAAGAAACATTTTATGGACTAAAGTAAGTAAAATTTTTCTTTTTGGACCCAAGTGTCATAGACAGTTTGTCAGACAACCCCCAAACTCTGAATTTAAGCCACAGTACACTGTGAAGAGAGTGAAGCATGGTGGTGCAAGCATTATGATGTTCTTCTTACTATAGTGCCAGGGGTCATGGACCAGTTTGCATATATAAAAATTCTTGAAGAGGTCATATTGCCTTATGCTGAAGAGAAAATGCCATTGAAATGGGTGGCTCAAGAAGACAAGGACCCTAAACACACCAGTAAAGGAGTAAACTCTTTGTTCCAGTCCAACAAAATTGAGGTTATGGAGTGGCCAGCCCAATTCCTGGATCTTAATCCGATAGAACACTTGTGGGGTTATATCAAAAATGCTATTTCTAAGGCAAAGCTAACAAATGCAAATGAATTGTGGGATGTAATCAAAGATTCTTGGGTTGGAATAACAGTTGACAGGTGCCAGAAGTTGGTTGACTGTGCAACATAATGTAGATGTGAAGCAGTTCTAAAAACTGTGGTTATATAACTAAATATTAGGTTATTGATTCACAGGGATGCTAAAGCCTAAAAACGAGTAATAATTTAGAGTTTGTAAAAACATATGCAGCCACTGCTATTTTCTGAGCATCCCAAAGTTAATTTTTTGTTATTTTTTGTAAAGTAGTTAAAAAGTATATACGGTACATTTCTCTTCATGTTTTGACTTAGAGAACATTGTGCAATGTTCCCAATGCATGCAAATAAAAACTATTATACAGATTTTGGGCTTAACACAATACGGTGGTTTGCGCAAAACTTGCAGTGTCATGGTAGTATTTGACTCTGTTCACACTTCTGATTCTGACACTCCACACTGAGATTTCGCTCATACTTCTGAGTTCATCAGGCTGGCTTGGGCGTGTTCTCAGTGTGATCAAGCTAGTAGGAGTTAATTAGTGATGGGCGAATCCTAAATTACTCGGAATCGCTTGACTCTAGCGAGTCCAAGCCCGAGACTCGCTACTCGTTGCGAGTCTAGCGAGTCCAATGTTAATGAATGGGGAAGCGAGTAATAGCGAGTAGTGTGCGATTTACAAATCACAGATGTGTCTCGGAAGCTTCAGCCTGAAGCAATCCTAGTTTTGCCATTGATTTGCATTGGACTCGTTTACTGTGCAAGTAATCGCTGGGAAACTCGCACAGATAAGAGTCCGGCTGTCTCCTCTGTGCAGGCTGCCGCAGCTCCCGGATCCTAGAGCCCGCCTGCTGCCTGATGTAGCAGAGCTGAGATTGTTCTCAGTCTGCTCACTCCCTGTGCATAGACATCTATATCTATGCACAGGGGATGTAGCAGAGAGGACATTGCGTTTTGGACTGCGTCGGACGGAAGAGGATTTTTTTAATTAAAGATGGAGTCCCTAATGGCTTTTTTTTTTATTTCTAATAAAAATTTTTCTCTGTGTTGTGTTTTTTTTAAAACAATTTAATAGAAATTCATGGCGGTCATGTCTAATATTGGCGTGACCGCCATAAATTTCGGGCTTAGGGCCAGCTGATAATACAAAGCTGGTCCTAACCTCTTTATTACCCAGCGTGCCACCGCCACCAGGGCCGCTGGAAGAGCGGGGTTCAGCGCCAGAGGATGGCGCTTCAATGAACGCGCCATCTTCTGGGGCGGCTGCGGGCTGCAATTTGCAGCGGGGGGTGCCCAGAAAGCTTGGGCATCCCTGCGCTGCAGATTCCAGCCCCCAGCTGCTTAGCTGTACCTGGCTAGACATAGAAATTGCGCGTAGCTCCACACATTTTTTTTTTATTATTTCATGAAATTCATGAAATAATTAAAAAAAAGGGCTCCCCTATATCCTTGTGTCCGGCCAGGTACAAAGAGGCACCTGGGGGTTGGGGGCAGCCCATCGCTGCCTGCTGGATCCGGCTGGTTCCAGAAAGACCATGTAATTTTTTTTCTGAAAAATCAATAAAACAATCCTAAAAAAGGGACTGCATCTTTATTAACCCCTCGCCCATGGTCCAGGGGTTAATAAAGATGCAGTCCCTTTTATTTACATTGTTTTATGGATTTGTCAGAAAAAAATTTCACGTGGGCTTCGCCGTATTTCTGGAACCAGCCGGATCCAGCAGGCAGCGACGGGCTGCCCCCAACCACCAGGTGCCTATTTGTACCTGGCCGGACACAAGAATATAGGGGAGCCCTTTTTTTTAATTATTTCATGAATTTCATGAAATAATAAAAAAAAAATGCGTGGGGCTCCGCGCAATTTCTATGTCTAGCCAGGTACAGCTAAGCAGCTGGGGGCTGGAATCCGCAGCGCAGGGATGCCCAAGCTTTCTGGGCACCTCCCGCTGCAAATTGCAGCCCGCAGCCGCCGCAGAAGATGGCGCATTCATTGAAGTGCCATCCTCTGGCGCTGAACCCCGCTCTTCCAGCGGCCCTGGTGGCGGTGGCATGCTGGGTAATAAAGGGGTTAATACCAGCTTTGTTATACAAGCTGGTATTAAGCCCGAGATTCTTAATGTCAGGCCACGTTTGACCCAGCCACTAAGAATCTCCAATAAAGGGTTAAAAAAACACAACACAGAGAAAAAATTTTATTAGAAATAAAAAAAAAAGCCATTAGGGACTCCATCTTTAATTAAAAAAATCCTCTTTCGTCCGACGTAGTCCAAAACGCGATGTCCTCTCTGCTACATCCCCTGTGCATAGATATAGATGTCTATGCACAGGGAATGAGCAGACTGAGAACAATCGCAGCTCTGCTACATCATCTCTGTGAGCAGGCGGGCTCTAGGACCCTGGAGCTGCGGCAGCCTGCACAGAGAAGACAGCTGGACTCGGCTCGCAAAGTAACAGCAGTTACTTTGCGAGTTTCCCAGCGATTACTTGCACAGTAATCAGACCAATGCAAGTCAAAGGCAATCCTAGTTTTGTCAGAGTCTGTGACAAAACTAGGATTGATATTGATTTGCATTGGACTCGTTTACTGTGCGAGTAATCACTGGGAAACTCGCAGAGTACCGAGTCCTGCGAGTCCCTTACTACTCGCCAAGTAACGAGTCCTAGCGAGTAGATTCGCCCATCCCTAGAGTTAATCTCTGTATGCCTTTTTAAGATGGTGGGATCTGGTTTCTGATGCCAACTATAGCTTCTGAGGGTACGTTCAGCCGTACTACAACGAATGTGGTGTACCTATATGTATCAAATGTCTGACTGGGAATCTGTATGTAGGAGAGATGGGCCAACAACTCAGAGCTAGGATGAACTCTCATCACCACACAATTAAAGAAGAAGGGCCATATCTACCTGTGACCAATCATTTTTGTAGTCATCATCACACCATAATGGATATGAAAATACTAATTTCGAAAGGCCATTTCAAATCTCAAAGAAACATGAGAATCTAGGAATACAAACTGATGATGACCTTTGACATATTCAGAGCAGAAATGAATGTCTAGCATGGAGTTATGTCTTTTTGCATCACTTGAGGAGTCTTCAAATCTAGGACCAGACCACCAATCAAAGGAAAATAAAGCTATCTCATGCCTTATCTCTGTACTCTGATTTTACTGTCCAAGCTGCTCTTTTACCTCCTTCCAACACTGACCACTATGTTCTGCTTCACCTCACCTTTCTTATGTACTGGATTATTCAGTAATCCATTTGGGTATAAATGTGGGTGTTCAGAATTTGAGTCAATATTAGCCTGATGAAGAGGCCATAAAATCTCTAATGCTTACTATTTATTACCATCTTTCAGTTAGCCATCAAAGGGTATCAACCACTGAGGACTCTCACATTGTAATATTTTTCCATCTACTGGCTAACATGGCACAAATATATATTACCTTATCTAAACTACAAGCTGGTATCTCCACAGCAGAAAAAAAGAAATGTAAAAATTTTAACTACTGGCTCTGCAGTCATTATTCCATTATGTGACCACTTTAACATGCTGAAACTGGTGAAAGGGCCTGTTTAAGCACAAATGAAAAGTAAACAAAGGAAAAGAAATAGCAAATGCTTCGCCTTTCTGTTGCTCAGCATCTATCCTACTTTGTTAAATTACAAAGCAGATATTCTAAAGATGGCTTGAAACCAGCATTAAATAATGGTTCAAAGTAGACCATTAGCATGAAATTGTGATGAGACAACACTCAGACTAAACAGATCCTCAGGAAATAATGTAGCTTATCTCGAGTTATTCATCATAGCTTTGCCATAATAGGGAAAAGCTAAAAAGCAGCACATACCAAAAAAATAGAAGGTAAAAAAATGCTCAATAATAATGACATGTGCAACAAAGAGATTTAACAAAGGTTACATTAACTCAGATAACAAAACACTGAGTTAGTACAAAAAAAGAAAGAAAAAATATATAATTTAACACCTAACTTGTTAACAGTGAATATCTTGTGCAATGTTATTTATATCCTGTTATGTGTTAAAAAAACAGTCACATATTAACAACATGGGGTATTGTCATGATACCCTTGCCTACATTTATACATCCTAAAAATGTTCAATACCTAGTGAGTTCTAGGTATAAAAAGTATACATCAATAGAAAAATATTGGAATCTGAGAGTCCTCAGTGGTTGATACCTTTTAATGACTAACTGAAAAGATGGTAAGCTTAGTAAGCTCTTGGGACACTATGGCCCCTTCGTCAGGCTGATAATGAAACAAATTCTGAAGACATATACAATCATCATTAAACCTACAGACAAGGGTGGTGCAATAGTCATAATGAACAAATCTGACTACTTGAAGGAAGCAAATAGACAACTGACGGACACACCCTACTACAAGAAATTGGAGTCTGACCCCACACAAGACTATCACAAGAAATTGAACAGGCGGGTTTCTTGTCTACCTGACATATCCTTAAGAGCTGATGACCTGATACCAGGAAGTCTAAGAACAAGCACATTCTACATGCTTCCCAAAATTCACAAACCAGGAAATCCAGGAAGACCAATCATTTCATGTGTGGGCACCCTCACCGAACAAATTTCTGGGTGGATAGAGGGTGTTCTCAAACCCCTGGTAAAAGAGACACCCAGCTACATTCAGGACACAACTGACCTATTGAATAAACTGTCAGCAATAGGTTCTCTACCTGAAGGAACTATCCTCGCCACCATGGATGTGGAATCTTTGTACAGTAACATCCCATACCAGGATGGATTAAATGCCTCTAAAACCTTCCTGGAAAAAATAGGGATTGATGCTGAGTCTGTGGTGGAGCTTACAAAATTTACCCTCACGCACAACTACTTTACATTTGACGACAACATATATTTACAGGAGACTGGCGCAGGAATGGTAAGCAAAATAGCACCACAATATGCAAATCTTTTTATGGCCAAGCTTGAAAGTGATTTTTTATTCTCTGTGTTTTATCAGGCCTCTGGCCTACTACCCTTATATTGGTGATATTTTAATCATATGGATGGAATCTGAGCAACAGCTGAAGATGTTCCATGAACACTTTAATCAGTTTCATCCCACCATCAACTTAACACTCAACTATTCCTGCACTTAAATCAGCTTTCTGGACACCATCATTAAGCTACAGAACATTAAAATAGAGACATCCCTGTACCGGAAGCCAATTTTCCCTCCAGCATGTCTCCGATGGGACAGTTTTCATCCAAAACACATAAAAAACTCTATTATGTACAGAGAGGCCATCAGATACAATCGGATATGTTCCAACCCTACAGACAGAGACAATCACCTTGAGGGCCTCAGAAAGACCTTTTTGAACCAGGGCTACCATCCAAGAGCAATCGAGAACAAGATTACAAGAGCCACCAGAATATCAAGGAATCATCTCCTACATTTCAAAACTAGAGAAAAAAACAACAGAGTTCCTCTCGTAGTCACCTACAATCCAAGTCTGGAGGTGCTAAGAGGATCTGCATAGAAACTGCAATCACTCCTACAAAAAGATGCCCGACTAAAATCAATATTTCTGGACCCCCCACTCTTGTGTTTTAGACAACCTCCGAATCTAAAAAAATCATTGTCAGAAGTACCCTGTCCTCTCCAACAGTAACAGGAACCTTTCCCTGCAACCAGAACAGGTGCAAAACCTTCCATCTATAATGACAACCGACAAGATAAATATTGCTGGGACAGATCATGACTACAAGATCCCAGGTAACTTCAGTTGCATCACAAGCAATGTGGTGCATTTAATTAAATGTAACAAATGTCCAACAGGTGGCATGTACGTAGGGGAGACCGGACTAAAATTAAGAACAAGAATGAATTCTCATCGCCACTCAATAAAAGAAAAGCATGTGGATCTATGTGGTGCCCCACTGGTCCGGCGTCATAGTTGGGGTACTGCACCCATATATGAGTGTGCGGTTACCCCTGTCACAGTGGAATATAGGATTTGTAGGAGGATCCCATCCTAGCACTCCCACACACCCACTTAGGCAGATGGTGAGGTCCCATTCCTTAGGGGGGGAGTTAGGAGAGGAGGGAGGTAGTAAAACAGTGAGTTTTAGTTTGCACTGAGGGACGGAGGAGCACGGGAGCCCTGAGAGAGAGAAGGGGACTCTGAGAGGGGGGCCTGGAGAGAGAGAACAGGCAGCCCAGACGGAACGAGGGGACCCCCCGAGCATCCATATTCAGGGAGGGAACCCTGGTCCATTTACCAGAGTGCAGGTTCTGAAGACACGGCACAGAGAGTTCAGCCCCTGAGCCGTAACACAGGAGGTCATGGGTCCATATACTAGCCCAGACACCCTGTCAGAAAGGAAACCATTCACATCACAATAACCAACTGGGGTCGAAATCCAGTGCAGGATAGAAGAGAGCGGGAAGCTGGGATACTCAGGAAGCACCCCAATAGGGCCTGGTACTAAGCGGCTGTTCCTGGACAGGCAGTAGCAGCAGGACACGGGTTAGAGACAAGGAAGGCATACCATGGGATCCTGCAGCCCACTGTGACTACTCAGCCGGCTATCCTTACTTAACAACGGTTGTCTTCTGTGAACTGTATGATCATCAGCATTGTTCCCGTAAAGTACCCGGGTAGAGTGACAGAGTCTCCGTGTGCTTATTCACGGCTGCACTGCAAATTATTTCTCCATCATCAGCACCTCCATTACTACAGCTGCATCCCTGCCCCGGGGGCCAGCTCTACCTGCAGGGATCTGTACCATCTTGGCTGCTGTACCATCGCCTTCCGGAGGTCTGAAGCGGCGCTGGTGATCATCACCAGAATCTGCGCGTGGCGTCATGATAGACTTATAAACTTTTATTCCCATTCCAACTACCCCTTTTTAGTTGACCACCAGGGCCATGGGTTCGGGCAAGCCACCAGTGACATCCCTACTGCAGCAGAGGGCCAAGATACCCGAGTCCCCATACCCTGGGCTAGTCATCTATCTGTAGCAAAGTATTTTTGCAGCCCTGACCACAGTGAAACCGATATTAGACTGCTCATTTTAAAAGGCAACTTCAAATCTCAGAAAGAGAGAAGTATTTGGGAATACAAATTGATAACAACCTTTTCAAAACAGGATTAAATGTTTCACATGGATTCATGTCTTTTTATATAAAATGAAAGGACATTTGGGGATATCAGATTCATGTGTTTTTATATGAAACAAAAGGGCATTTGGGTATATCACATCTTGCAACAGACTCAAGTTAGAGGACAATGAACTTTTGACACTTCTTATGTGAACTGTTTTGCTTCAATTTATTGCCCTCTACAACTGAGGAATCTTTAGGTCCCCACAAGTCACTAATCATAGAACAATAATACAATCTGTTACTCTTATCTTAGAATTTTGACTTTATTTTCCCAGCTCCTTTCCCCCTACCTAGCCTGACTCTGCTTTACGTCACCTGTAATATTTACTACAGCATCTAACCCTGCTTATGTATATATGTATGTGTCTTCAGAATTTGTGTCATTATCAGCCTGACAAAGGGGCCATAGTGTCCCGAAAGCTTGCTATGCTTACCATTTTTTCAGTTAGCCATTAAAAGGTATCAACCACTGAGGACTCCCAGATTCTAATATTTTTCTATTTACAGGCTAACACGGTACAAACATTTTTACCTTATAAATCAATACTTTTTTGCACTCAGTATATAAATAACCAAGTGATAGTCAGTGAGATAAAACAGTTTTCTGACTCATTATACAGTTTCAAAGTACTCCACATAATGCAGCTTTTGTCTGTTTCTCCTGTGTCCTACTTGTAAGAGGTTTCTCCCTGTCAACTCTTACAAACAATAAAGAATGCAGTCAGAAGCTTCATTTCATATGATTCACAGCCCTCAGTAATAGTATTTTCATTTATTGTGAGTCATAGGAATCTCAAACGTTTGCAGCTTATCACTCTATAGACTCATTTAAATAACAAATTATATTGTCTGTTGCCTGGTAGGACATATAGAAGAAGGAGGAAGAAGCTTAGTGGGTGAGGAGGAACCTGAGAGTATCCATTAAGGATTTTATAGTGTTAATTAGTGATGGGCTACCCTAACTGTGAAGTTCGGGGTCCGTACCGGACACCTAGTGTTCTGTTGCAGATCCCGAGCAAAGACTTTCCTGGGAAGTGTTAAAGGGATCCTGTCACCCCCAAAACACCTCTAAACCTATTAAAAGCTGTCCCTAGAGCATATTAACACTTTCCCTACACTCCTTTTACCTCCTAAATGCACCAAGTGACATTGAAGAAAAACGTTATTCTAGTACCTCATTACTGATGATAATGAGTGACTATGCTATTCATAGTCACTCATCCAGGCTGCCCCTCTTCTTCATATCACGCCTGAATAGGCGTGATCTACAGCACTGATTCAAATTGCCGCCTCCCTGCACGCCTCCCATCTCTCCCATTGCGTCCGGGCTTCAGTATGGGGCTGTATGACGCGATCCGCGTCATTCCCGGCGCCGGGTGACGTATTTACACCGGCGCCGCGCTGTCAGCTTCAAAATGCGCACTGCGCATGCCCATGCGCATGCGCAGTGCGCATTTTGAAGCTGACAGCGCGGCGCCGGTGGAAATACATCACCCGGCGCCGGGAATGACGCGGATCGCGTCATACAGCCACATACTGAAGCCCGGACGCAATGGGAGAGATGGGAGGCGCGCAGGGAGGCGGCAATTTGAATAAGTGCTGTAGATCACGCCTATTCAGGCGTGATATGAAGAAGAGGGCAGCCTGGATGAGTGACTATGAATAGCATAGTCACTCATTATCATCAGTAATGAGGTACTAGAATAACGTTTTTCTTCAATGTCACTTGGTGCATTTAGGAGGTAAAAGGAGTGTAGGGAAAGTGTTAATATGCTCTAGGGACAGCTTTTAATAGGTTTAGAGGTGTTTTGGGGGTGACAGGATCCCTTTAAGATTTTGGTTTGGAGGTGGGGGAGCTGTAAAAATGAAGAAAATATTTATTAAACAGTATTGTACTTACCGCGTTCCACCGCCCCACTGCGTCTACTTCTGATGCTGCTCATCAACTTGCTAGATATTCACTGCCAAGGGGCCCAACAGCCAATCATAGATGCTGTCATAGAGAATGGGCATCTGCTTGCAGAGATATGCAGCAGAGCTATAGATGTTCCCTTTGGATTATGTCATAGGGAGAGTTTTTTTGTTAATTAAAGATGGGAAATAGGGTTGTCTTGTGTTTTATTTTTAAATGTTTTTTTTGGTGTTGCCATCGACCAATACAAAGCTGGCATTAACCCTTTTATTACCTAGTATGCCACCGCCACCAGGGCCACTGGAAAAGTTGGGGTACAGAGCCAGAAAATGGCGCCTCTATGAAAGTGCCATTTTCTGGAGCAGATGCAGGCTGCAATTAACAGCGGGGGCCCCAGAAAGCTTGGACCACCCTGTGCTGAGGATTCAAGCCCTCAGTTGCCTAACTGTACCTGTCTTGAAATGAAAAATAATGTGAAGCTACATGTCATTTTTTAAAAATATTTCATGAAATTCATGAAATAATTTAAAAAAAAGTGCTTCCCTATATTTTTGGATTCCAGCCAGGTAAAAATAGGCAGCTGGGGGCAGAGGGCAGCTCGTACCTGCCTACTGTACCAGGCTGGCATACAAAAATATGGCGAAGCCGCACATAATTTTTTAAAAAGTGTTTCAAGGAATAATTTTATAAAAAGGGCTCAACTGTGTTGCGGTTTTGGTGCTTTTTTGGGTCAGGAGATTCAGATGTACACATTGAAGACAATGCACCAAAAAATCATGAAATCCACAGCAAAAACCATGTCATGGTTTGGTGCTCTTTTTGGCTAGGAGATGCAGATGAACACATTGCACACAATGCATAATAATAATAAAGCTTTATTTATATAGCGCCAACATATTCCGCACGCGTTTACAATGCAGTTTTCTGCCAAAAGTGCACCAAAAAAGCATGAAATCCATGGCAAAAAACGCATTATAGTTTTGGTGCGCCAATTCTCTGTGATAACATCTGTGATTGGCTGTTGGGTCCCGCTGCAGTGAATTTCCAGGAAGTTAATGAGCAGCCACAGAAATACAAGTGGGTGGACTCTGGAAAGTATAAAGCTGTTTAATAACTGTCTTCCTTCCTTTACAGCCTCCTAGCATCTATCCCATAACGTTACAGTCTGAGTTGAAGGTTCAGACTCAAGTTTGAGCCACTTTTGGCCCCGAACCCGAACTTTAACCCTAGAACGCATACCTGGGGCCTCGCAGGTCTACTAGGTTACTTTTTTTTCTAGTTTCTGCAAGATTAATTTAGATAGAATTTTGAAACTCTAGGTATTCCTCAGGTATTGCAGGGGAAGGGATAGGGAATATGCTGTCACTGGAATACCTTGAAGCCGACTGGTGCCGGGATGGACGTCAACAGTTCTTGTAGTTAATGATATAAGGAAAATCCGGCACCGGACCGAATTCTTTAATATATGTGTTTTATTTTTTTAGTGCATCACACAAATAAAACGATCATATCGGGGGACCACAGCCCCACTAAAATGCTGGACGCGTTTTGGACATAGTTCTTCGTCAGCAGCATAAAATCACAATGACAAAGTTTCCTTTTTGAAACATTGAGAGACACACACAATTAATTACACACATGTGAAGCATATTCTACTTATGACGTAGGTTGAAGACCTCCTACTCTATTTTTTCATTTAATTATAGGAGCCAATCTGCTTTAGTTACACAGTTACATTTGTGTTGGGCTATAGGTTAAATATACATGAATTAAATTTTTTTTTTATTTTATTTTATTTTTCATTTTCATATATATCCATGTATATTTCTATCGAAATCCCCATACACTTTGTTTCTTTATGGGAGTTAAACTTCTGTTGTTATATGGATTTTAGTAAGGTTTATTTTTATTATCCTTTTTAGTAAAAGTATGATAGGTCTGTTCGTAAATTTAACCCATTAGGTTGTCTGCGCACAGATCACTAATGGCGGGCAATGAGAGCGCACGGCGGTCTGCAAGCATCTGCAGACCGCCGTGCGCTCCATTATAAACATAGGGGCCGCGGTCTGCATGCAGATACTTGCAGATGCCTCTGCAAAACGCTGCGGAGGCATCTGCAAGTCTGAAGGCAGCCTTAAGCCTCATTTTTTCCTTTCCCATTACCCACTTTATCCTCTAGCAGATTTTGTCTGGTTCGGCTTTGTACTTTATTTAGGACTCTGTTTAAACAGTGCGGTTTATATCTCCTATCAGTTAGACGTTTCCAAATGTTAATAGCCTCCTTGTAGGAGCTTTCCTCTGAGCATAATCTCCTTGCTCTGATTAGCTCTCCCACAGGGAAATTGCAGACTATGTGCTGTGGATGACAGCTATCGGCACATAGAAGTGCATTGACGTTAATTGGCTTTCTAAAGAGTTTAGTGTGAATGATTCCCAGCTCTGGATTTCCTGTGAGTTCTACATCTAGATAACAGACAGACTCCTTGCAAATGTCTGATGTAAAGGAGATGTTATACCTATTATTATTTATATATTTGATGAAATTTCTAAATATTTCTGAGGTTGGGGGAGGTACATTATCATTAGATGACCAGATAATTATTATGTTGTCCAAATACCTCCCCACACCATTTAATACTTTCTATGTATGGGTTGTTCGTATTATGTATGAAT
Organism: Allobates femoralis; assembly: GCA_033576535.1. NCBI lineage: Eukaryota > Metazoa > Chordata > Amphibia > Anura > Aromobatidae > Allobates > Allobates femoralis. Next base: position 434,913,257 of record JARQOC010000002.1, on the reverse strand, counting down.
TTTAATTCCCAAAATATCATATAGATATTAGCGAGGGATGGTCAAACCCTAATTTGTGCAGACATATGGATGTAACTAAGGTGTTTATGAATGGTGTTACAAAACAGCAATATAGCATCCGTGCCTATATAAATTGCAATACAACCAATGTAGTATATATGGCATCATGTACAATATGTGCCAAAGACTACATTGGATGTACAATCAAACCAATGAAAAAAAGAATAGCAGAGCATATTGCATCTGCTACACCTGAATTACTCGCCAGCCGCAGGGGAATATCAAACCTTTCCAGACATTTTCTGGATGTACATTATGGAGATGTAAGTGGTTTAATAGTGAAAGGCATTGAAAGGGTGTCAAATTTAAGACGAGGTGGAGACAATGAGCACCGTGTATTGGAACGCGAGGCAGAGTGGATACTCAGCCTCAATACACGACAACCTAATGGGTTAAATTTACGAACAGACCTATCATACTTTTACTAAAAAGGATAATAAAAATAAATCTTACTAAAATCCATATAACAACAGAAGTTTAACTCCCATAAAGAAACAAAGTGTATGGGGATTTCGATAGATGGATATATATGAAAATGAAAAATAAAATAAAATAAAAAATGTAATTCATGTATATTTAACCTGTAGCCCAACACAAATGTAACTGTGTAACTAAAGCAGATTGGCTCCTATAATTAAATGAAAAAATAGAGTAGGAGGTCTTCAACCTGCATCATGAGTAGAATATGTTTCACATGTGTGTAATTAATTGTGTGTGTCTCTCAATGTTTCAAAAAGGAAACTTTGTCATTGTGATTTTATGCTGCTGACGAAGAACTATGCCCAAAACGCGTTCAGCATTTTAGTGGGGCTGTGGTCCCACGATATGATTGTTTTATTTGTGTGATGCACTAAAAAACATAAAACACAAATATTAAAGAATTTGGTCCGGTGCCGGATTTTCTTATATCATTCCTCAGGTACATAGTTAGTAATTCCAGTTCATATATTTTTATGTTATAGTCATTTCGGAAAAACAACTCTTTTTTGGGACTACCCCATATTCACATACCTGGGGCCTTTTATGCCTGTACTTGGTTTACATGTGATCCTCAGTCTTTTTGTCTGTACTGTTGCTGGTGAAGACTTTGTCTTTATTACTCAGTCTTTATGACTCTGCTGTTGCTGGGAAGAGTGTGGATTCTGCCTGACTACATGGTCATATGATCTTGGGAGGGAGGCTCCCTCACAAAGTCATGCGTCTCTGACATCATCGCAGGTCATGAACACACAGGAACAGGAGGACAGACAACATCCTGTTCATTGTGTGCTACTTGCCGAAGAGACTTTGGAGGAAGGAGTCAGCTTTCTTGTTTCTGGAAAAAGAAACTTTCTGAGCTTTAAAAATCCAGAGGCTTCTACTGCACCTAATAGAAAGTGGTGACCTGCTGAAGGTAAAAGGAGGGGGGGGGTGCACTTTACCTTTAGCACACAAATTAACAAAGAGTGCACAACCCTGATTGTAATCATTTTTTTTTTCATTTTAGTTTAATGACATCTAAGGTTACAATGGCACAGTCTACATCCAGGGGTTTGACTGACCAAGAAATCGAGGCAATCATTTTTGATAGTGATGAAGACAGTGAACTTTCTTTGTCCAATGAAGAGTACATGCCACCAGCTAATTTCTCTACTTCATCGTCCAGTGATTCTTCAGATGATGAAGAAGTAGTGGATCCAGCAGAATGTACAAATAGAACATCCATAGCTAATGTTTTTTGGAACAGTACTGCAAGTACTGCTGGTTCTTGGACCCCATTACATAATATTATGATAGTTGCAGAAGGCGCTGTAGAAATTTCCCAATTCTTGTCCAAAAGAGATGTTTTCTGTAAATTTTTTTCAGATGATATTGCAGATGAGGTAGTTTTGTGTACTAACTTAGAAGGAAAACATATTGCTTCAGGAAGAAAAAAAACATGGAAAAATATAACAAAAGAGGAACTATATGGTTATACTAGCTGTGCTACCCGGCTACGCCCAGGTTAATAAAGAACTGCTGTTAGCTATAACAAAATAGAATTTGAATATGTCATTTAATGACCTGTAGGAAAATAGAAGCTGAGCTGTGATTGGTTGCTATAGGCAGTCTAATAAATTTCCAGCCAACAGTAAACCCTCCCCCCGGCCGGGCAGTATATATTACCTCACACATACACATAAAAGACAGCTCATGTGTCTGACATCTGCCTTAATTCCCTATATGGCACATGTGTTGCACATTGGCTGTTTTTAATCAGATGTTTATTTTTGGAAATTAAAGATACCAGACATATGAGGCGAGTTGTGTGAGGCAATTTGTGCACATCTGTGTCTGTCTGTGTGGTGTGTGTCCCTGGGGTGTGTGTGTGTCCCAGTGGTGTGTGTGTCCCGGTGGGGGGGTCCCTGTGGTGTGTGTCCTTTTGTGGGGAGGGGTGTCCCTGTGGTGTGTGTCTTTGTGGTGGGAGGGGTGTCTTTGTGGTGTGTGCCTATCCCTATGGGGTCTGTGTGTTACTGTGGGGTGTGTGTGTCTCTGTGTCCCTGTGGAGTGTGTATGTGTGTATGTGTTCCTGTGGGGTGAGTGCATGTGTCCTTATAGGGTGTGTATGTGTGTGTGTCCCTGTGGGGGGGGGTGTCTGTGTGGTGTGTGCCTCTATGTTGTGTGTGTCTCTTTGTGGTGTGTGTGTTTGTGTTTGGGTGCGTGGTGAGTATCCAATGTTGTGGCTCCACCTTAGCTGTTACTCTTTGTGTGCATGTGGTGTGTATACATGTCCCCGTGCGTGGTGAATATTCCATGTCAGGGCCCCACCTTAATGACTATATGCTGGTACATGCTGTTAGTCTTTGATGCTGTCATTAAGCCCCTCTCATTCACAACTGTCAACTGGTAACTGTCACTTTCTCTCCATTATGTAGATAGGGCCAAAATTGTTTGGTGGATTGGAATGCGCGGGGTTAAAGTTTCGCCTCACAACATAGCCTATGACGCTCTTGAGATCCAGACGTGTGACTGTGCAAAATTTTGTGGCTGTAGTTGCGACGGTGTAGATGCCAATCCCGGTCATACACACACACATACGCACATTCAGCTTTATATATTAGATATGGTACATTTGTTTCTCTTGTAGTTTTGCTGCTTAATAATCAGATTTATATTTTTGAAGGATAATACCAGACTTGTGTGTGTTTTAGGGCGATTATGTGGTGAGGTTAGTGTATGTGTGGTGAAATGTGTGCTGAGGGTGGTATATGTGTTCAAGCACGTGGTAGTGTGTGGCGCATTTTGTGTGTGTATTAATATCCCCATGTGTGGTGAGTATCCTATGTCAGGGCCCCACCTTAGCAACTGTACAGTATATACTCTTTGGCGCCATCGCTCTCATTCTTTAAGTCCCCCTTGTTCACATCTTGCAGCTGTCAATTTGCCTCCAACACTTTTCCTTTCACTTTTTCCCCATTATGTAGATAGGGGCAAAATTGTTTCGTGAATTGGAATGTGCGGGGTTAAAATTTCACCTCACAACATAGACTATGATGGTGTCGGGGTCCAGACGTGTGACTGTGCAAAATTTTGTGGCTGTAGCTGGCAGCTGTTGATTTTCCTCCAACACTTTTCCTTTCACTTTTTCCCCATTATGCCTATGACGCTCTCAGGGTTGCGACGGTGTAGATGCCAATCCCGGACAAAGGCTAGGGTCACAAGTAAGCCCTTGGTCCATTTTTGGCATCAGATTTTGGATTTTTTTTTTCTAAGTCCAAAAACTGATAGAAAAACGGATTAGATGTTATAAACATCTTTTCTGCACCTAAAAACATTGCTAGGAACGTTTTTTACCCAAAAACGTTGCTCCCAACATTTTTGGGGCCGTTTAAAAAAGAAAAACATTTTAACATGAGGCCCTATGGAAAAACGGATCCGTTTTTTCTAGCATTTTTTGGCAAAAAATGACTAAGTCCAAAAATGTTCAGGGGAAAACACTTCCAAAAACAGATTGCTATGTGTGACCCTAGTCTTACAAACACACATACATACATTCAGCTTTATATATTAGATTGCCCTTATGGTACCTTTACACGCCGCCACTGCAGGATGGATACCAACGGCTACTTCACGTGCACGAGCACGCCCAAATGGTTACCAACGGGAAACGCACCCTCTTTACACGCCGCCACAAGGTGCGCTACGCTACGCTACATCTACAGCTAGCTACATCACCGGGTGTCTCAAGTAGCCATCTGTAGCCCATCGTACGTCATTTACACACCGCTACAACCATCTAATATGGGCGTACCTGGTGCAGCAGGGACAGCACATAGGCGTGCTACAATTGTGGATTACGAGACGTCCGTACGCTGATAGGACAAAGCAATAATACCATGATTGGCCAGGCATCGCAGGAGGCTGATTAATACTTGACGCTCGAGCAATTGTGTAGTGTGACTCGTCAGCTCCTTAAATATGCCGTCCTGTGCAGCGACAACCAATCGCAACGCAGGAGCTTCCTCCAATGATCGCTGATGGGGCGTGGTATCCCGGAGCCTGGGTCACGCCTTAGCTACATTGCAGCTACATCGCCGGGTGTCCAGAGTTCCCTTCCGTAGCTTCTTTACACGCCGATACAGCTCGCTACAATCGGCGATGTAGCCATCTGTTTATGGGCAGTGCACGGATACAGATGTATCTGTAGCCGGCTGTGTCGTCCCGTCTTCAGACGCCGCTACTACGGGCGATATTGGCGCGATAAGCTACATTTGTAGCCTGTAGCGGGTTGTATCCATCCTGTTGTGGCGGCGTGTAAAGGTACCATTACTCTTTTGGCAGAGTGTACAAAATCATACGATGTTCCAGTCAGAGAATTATTTCTGAACCCTTTTTCAGATCCACACTACAAAGCTACAATGTCAGTCAATAGATTTGAGAATATTCGTAGAAGCCTTCGTTTTGATGATAAGAGAACTCATCCTGTGAGGTTGGAAACAGATAAATTAGCCCCTATTAGCTACATCTGGAATCTTTTCATCAAAAACTGTATAAAGCTATACCATTCTAATGACAATGTGACAGTGGATGAGCAACTTCTTGCCTTTAGGGGACGTTTGCAAATTCATTCTGTAAATGCCCAGTAAACCTGCCAAGTAAGGCATAAAAAATTTCTGGATGTGTGATTCTACAAGCTATTATGGCATGAATGGTCTGATTTACTGTGGCAAAGAAGCCGATGCTCCAGTCCTGAAAGAACTATGTTATGACATAGTAAAAACACTTGCAGTACCAATTTTCAAATCTGGAAAAAATATACAATGGACAACTACTTTACCAATCTGGAACTGGGCAAATTTTTGCTTCAGAAAAAACTCACACTTGTTGGTACTATGAGAAATTCCTCCAATGATGAATCACAATCCCAAGCGACTTTATGAAAGTGTCTTTGGTTTCTGCAATCAAGCGACAATGGTATCTTATAAAGCAAAGAAAAAAAAATCTTTGATATTACTGAGTACAATGCAGCATGATGGAAGTATTGACAGCGATGACAGGAAACAGAAACCTGAAATCATACTGCATTATCTATTATATAATTGCCGTAACTGACTTCCGTCGGAGCGGCGCAACTTCCGGTGGCTTGGTTAGCGAGCTGTTTCTTCTACTGGACTCTGTCCGTGGCCGCTACGCGGCCACGGCGACTCCCGAAGCAATGCCCGCGAAGCGGGCATTGCGAGTCGTTGCAGCCTCGCGAAGCAATGCCCGCGAAGCGGGCATTGCGAGTCGCTACCCACCGCTAACCAAGCCACAGAAGCGCATACGACTGTAGTGTACACCGCTATTGTATACTACAGTCCCATGCCCATACGCCTGTCCGCCCCTAAACCTAAGCGCCAACGACTCGCAATGTCCGCTGGCGCTTAAGGGCCGACACGCGTATGCCCATGGGACTGTAGTATACCATCGCGCTGTACACTACAGCCCCATGCTCTAAAACACCCCTACCCCCTGCCGCCCTAAGCCACTACCCCCTACCCCCTAAGTCCCGCCGAAGCCCCTATCCCCTGCCGCCCTAAGCCACTAGCCACTACCCCGCCGCCGACCCTCTGCTGCACCTAACCCCTAAGCCACTACCCTGCCGCCGAAGCCCCTACCCCCTGCCGCCCTAAGCCACTACCCCGCCGCAGCCACTACCCTCTGCCGCAAGCCCCTACCCCCTGCCGCCCTAACCCACTACCCCGCCGCAGCCACTACCCTCTGCCGCACCTAACCCCTAAGCCACTACCCCGCCGCCGAAGCCCCTACCCCTGCCGCCCTAACCCACTACCCCGCCGCAGCCACTACCCTCTGCCGCAAGCCCCTACCCCCTGCCGCCCTAACCCACTACCCCGCCGCAGCCACTACCCTCTGCCGCACCTAACCCCTAAGCCACTACCCCCGCGCGAAGCCCCTACCCCCTGCTGCCCTAAGCCACTACCCCGCCGCAGCCACTACCCTCTGCCGCAAGCCCCTACCCCCTGCCGCCCTAACCCACTACCCCGCCGCAGCCACTACCCTCTGCCGCACCTAACCCCTAAGCCACTACCCCGCCGCCCGAAGCCCCTACCCCCTGCCGCCCTAAGCCACTACCCCGCCGCAGCCACTACCCTCTGCCGCAAGCCCCTACCCCCTGCCGCCCTAACCCACTACCCCGCTGCAGCCACTAACCTCTGCCGCACCTAACCCCGAAGCCGCACCTAACCCACTACCCCCGACGCCGCACCTAAGCCACTACCCCGCCGCAGCCACTACCCTCTGCCGCAAGCCCCTACCCCCTAAGCCGCACCTAACCCCCTACCCCCGAAGCCGCACCTAAACCCCTACCCCCCCTACCCCCTAAGCCCCGCCGCACCTAAGCCCCTATCCCCTAAGCCCCGCCGCCTCCTAAGCTCACGCCGCTAACACCTAACGCCCTACACCCGAAGCCCCCGCCGTCCCCTAACCTAACGCCCCCGTCGATCACTTACATGCGCACCTAAGCCCCTATCCCCTAAGCCCCGCCGCCTCCTAAGCTCACGCCGCTAACACCTAACGCCCTACACCCGAAGCCCCCGCCGTCCCCTAACCTAACGCCCCCGTCGATCACTTACATGCCTTCTAAGTCATCTGATCGTCCGTCCGATCCACAAGTCCTTCGTCCGGCCAGCCGTTCTCTTCCTCCGGCCCCGCCGCTCTTCTCTCTTCTTTCCGCCATCTCCGGCTCTTCGTCCGCCCCCGGGGTCTTCTGTCTTCTTTCCGCCAACTTCCATCTCCGACGTCCTCTTCACTTCTCATTAAGATAGAATGGACGAAAAATCCGCCATTCTATCTGTATGAGATGTGAGCCGCTCTTCTGATTGGTCGCTGTGTACTGCCCTCAGCCAATCAGAAGAGCACCTCATATCCCATTGAAATACATTAGCGGTGTGTCGCCGATTTTATGGCCGCCCACCTGGTTCTATTTGTCGGCCCTAAAATCGCGGACACACCGCTAATGCATGTCTATGGCCAGTCAGCTCGATTTCTGATTGGTCGCTCTCTGCTGACGCCGACCAATCAGAATTCGACCTCACTGCCCATAGACATACATTAGCGGTGTGTCCGCGATTTTGGGGCCGACAAATAGAACCAGGGGCCCGACCGTTAATTCGCCGACACACCGCTAATGTATGTCAACAAATAAATTTAATAATAAAAAAAATAATTAAAAAATAATTAAAAAATAATAAAAAAATAAATAAAAAATAATAAATAATTAATTTAAAAATAATACTAAAAAAAAAATTTAAATGTTAATAATATGAGCCCTTTCAGTGGACCTGAAGGAGAACTGTGTCTCAGCCTCAGGCTCACTTTAAATAAATAATAAATTTAATAATAAAAAAAATTATAATAAAATAATAAAAAAATAATAAAAAAATAAATAAAAAATAATTAATAATTAAATAAAAATAATAATAAAAAAAATAAATATATGCTAATAATATCAGCCCTTTCAGCGGACCTGAAAGAGAACTGGGTCTCTGCCTCAGGCTCACTTTAAATAAATAATAAATTTAATAATAAAAAAAATAATTAAAAAATAATAAAAAATAATAAAAAAATAAATAAAAAATAATAAATAATTAAAAAAAAATTATAATAAAAAATATAAATATATGCTAATAATATCAGCCCTTTCAGCGGACCTGAAAGAGAACTGGGTCTCTGCCTCAGGCTCACTTTAAATAAATAATACATTTAATAATAAAAAAAATAATTAAAAAATAATAAAAAAATAATAAAAAAATAAATAAAAAATAATAAATAATTAAATAAAAAATAATAATAAAAAAAATAAATAAATGCTATTAATTGTATTATTAATTTTATTAATGCTATTAATAATGCTATTACTGCTAATAATAATGCTATTAATGCTAATAATTATGCTATTAATGCTAATATTTATGTTAATAATGCTAATAATTATGCTATTAATGCTAATAATTATGGTATTAATGGTAATAATAATGCTATTAATGCAAATAATATTGCTATTAATTCTATTATTAATGCTATTAATGGTAATTATTATGCTATTAATGCTAATAATTAGGCTATTAATGGTAATAATAATGCTATTAATGCAAATAATATTGCTATTAATGCTAATATTTATGCTATTAATGCTAATAATTATGCTATTAATGCTAATATTTATACTATTAATGCTAATAATTATGCTATTAATGCTAATATTTATGCTATTAATGCTAATAATTATGCTATTAATGGTAATCATAATGGTATTAATGCAAATAGTATTGCTATTAATGCTATTAATGCTAATAATTATGCTATTAATGTTAATAATTATGCTATTAATTCTAATAATTATGCTATTAATGGTAATAATAATGCTATTAATGCAAATAATATTGCTATTAATGATATTAATGTTAATAATTATGCTATTAATGCTAATATTTATGCTATTAATTCTAATAATTATGCTATTAATGCTAATATTAATACTATTAATGCTAATAATTATGCTATTTATGCTAATATTTATTCTATTAATGCTAATAATTATGCTATTAATGGTAATCATAATGGTATTAATGCAAATAATATTGCTATTAATGCTAATAATGCTAATAATTATGCTATTAATGTTAATAATTATGCTATTAATGCTAATAATTATGCTATTAATGGTAATAATAATGCTATTAATGCAAATAATATTGCTATTAATGCTATTATTACTGCTATTAATGTTAATAATCATGCTATTAATGCTAATAATTATGCTATTAATGGTAATAATAATGATATTAATGCAAATAATATTGCTATTAATGCTATTAATGCTAATAATTATGCTATTACTGCTAATAATAATGCTATTAATGCTAATAATTATGCTATTAATGCTAATATTAATGCTAATAATGCTAATAATAATCATATTAACGCTATTAATAATGCTATTAAGGCTAATAATCATGCTATTTATGATATTCAAAATGCTAATAATGCTAATAATATTGCTATTAATGCTCTTTATGCTCATAGTGATGCTATTAATGCGATTATTTATGCTATTAATTCTATTATTTATGCTATTAATGCTATTAATAATGGTATTAATGCTATTAATAATGCTATTACTGCTAATAATAATGTTATTACTGCTAATAATAATGCTATTAATGCTAATAATTATGCTATTAATGTTAATAATGCTAATAATAATCATATTAACGCTATTAATAATGCTATTAAGGCTAATAATCATGCTATTTATGTTATTCAAAATTCTATTAATGCTAATAATATTGCTATTAATGCTCTTTATGCTAATACTCATGCTATTAATGCGATTATTTATGCTATTAATTCTATTATTTAGGCTATTAATGCTATTAATAATGCTATTAATGTTATTAATAATGCTATTAATGCTATTCATGCTAATATTAATGCTATTAATGCTATTAAGGCTAATATTAATGCTATTTATCCTATTAATAATGCTATTTTTAATTCTATTAATGCTATTAATAATTTTATTAATGCTAATAATGGTATTACTCCTCATAATAATGCTATTAACACTATTGTTAATGCTATTTATGGTAATAATGCTATGAATACTAATAACAATACTATTATTAGTACTATTATTGCTATTAATAATGCTATTAATGCTAATAATAATGCTGTTAATGCTGATAATTATGCTATTAATGGTAATAATAATGCTATTAATGCAAATAATATTGCCACGTTCTAGAATCCCGATGCATTTGCATCGGGCTCACAGCTAGTAATAAAATAAAAAGAGGTGTGGACAAGATGGATGAAATGATTGGAGAGTATTCGTGCAAGAAGCAGACAAAACGTTGGCCTGTAGTCATTTTTTATAATATCCTTGATGTGTCAGCCCTCAATAGCTATATTGTTTATAGTGAAATTCATCAAGAATTCCATGCCAACAGGAAGGACAAGAGATGTCTATAATTGATAGAACTTTGCTATGAACTTTTGATGGCTACCATGATGGAGTGAAGCAGCACAAAATGCTTGCCAAGGCAAATAACGGAAGCTATGATGCGATGTGGTATACATTTTCATGAACATCCAGAGCCAAGAGAAAAAAAAAAGAAAGCTCTGTTATATTTGTCCAGCAAAGAAGGAAAGGAAATCTGAGCGTTTCTGTACTACTCGTGGACAACATGTCTACAAGGAACATTTTTCCGAAAAAATTATATGTGAAAATTGTTGGGGTAATCAGTAAAGTTGAAAAGGAAAGTTTTTGAAAAGAAATATTCCTGCACCATGTTTACTACAGCTTTTATATAAAAAACTTTTAGACAAAAAAATCGTTATAGATATATAATATGAAAAAGATCCTTGCAGCACACAGCTACTACCAATGATGTACATAAGCTACAAGCTATATATATTTGAGGAAAAAGTTTAAAAACTTATGTTTTTTTCAAAAAACTCAAAAATCTCCAATTTTTTATTTAATTCTGAAGTTCTTGGTACATACATTGGCCAATGTCTGTTTGCTCATCAACTGCGACAAAGTGACTTCAGGGTCTGATGAGTCCTACGCTGATATCCCTATCCTCCTTGTCCGCTTCCCCACTACTAAGTGGGCAGACACCATCTAGACCCTCCATCACCTGTAGGTAATGAGGGTGCACATTGCAGCATGGATCCTGCAACTCCATATGATAAATAACAAGAAAAAAAACTGCACAGCACTCAAAGACAAATGTGAACTGGTGCTAGCAAAGCTGCAGGGTTATATAATATGAAAAAGATCCTTGCAGCACACAGCTACTACCAATGATGTACATACGCTACAAGCTATATATATTTGAGGAAAAAGTTTTTGTCTTTGAGTGCTGTGCAGTTTTTTTCTTGTTATTTATCATATGGAGGTGCAGGATCCATGCTGCAATGTGCACCCTCATTACCTACAGGTGATGGAGGGTCTAGATGGTGTCTGCCCACTTAGTAGTGGGGAAGCGGACAAGGAGGATAGGGATATCAGCGTAGGACTCATCAGACCCTGAAGTCACTTTGTCGCAGTTGATGAGCAAACAGACATTGGACAATGTATGTACCAAGAACTTTAGAATTAAATAAAAAATTGGAGATTTTTGAGTTTTTTGAAAAAAAACGTAAGTTTTTAAACTTTTTCCTCAAATATATATAGCTTGTAGCTTATGTACATCATTGGTAGTAGCTGTGTGCTGCAAGGATCTTTTTCATATTATATAACCCTGCAGCTTTGCTAGCACCAGTTCACATTTGTCTTTGAGTGCTGTGCAGTTTTTTTCTTGTTATTTATCATATGGAGTTGCAGGATCCATGCTGCAATGTGCACCCTCATTACCTACAGGTGATGGAGGGTCTAGATGGTGTCTGCCCACTTAGTAGTGGGGAAGCGGACAAGGAGGATAGGGATATCAGCGTAGGACTCATCAGACCCTGAAGTCACTTTGTCGCAGTTGATGACCAAACAGACTTTGGCCAATGTATGTACCAAGAACTTCAGAATTAAATAAAAAATTGGAGATTTTTGAGTTTTTTGAAAAAAACGTAAGTTTTTAAACTTTTTCCTCAAATATATATAGGTTGTAGCTTATGTACATCATTGGTAGTAGCTGTGTGCTGCAAGGATCTTTTTCATATTATATAACCCTGCAGCTTTGCTAGCACCAGTTCACATTTGTCTTTGAGTGCTGTGCAGTTTTTTTCTTGTTATAGATATATATATATATATTTAGAATTATATAGAATGCTTATATTGGGCGTTTTAAGGGGGTGTAATTACTTTTTTTTGTTTTATGCACATAATTATAATGTTTTGAAATATTTATATCTCAAATAAACTTTGAAAAGTATTTCTATCTGAGTTACTCCATGTTATTTGCACACAGGCCTAAAAGGCCCCAGGTATGTGAAAGTGTAGATTTCTATGGTTGCGCGTTCTATAGTTAAAAAAAGTCTGGGCATGTCGCTGAACCCGAACATCAGCAGGTTCGCCCATCACTACTGATAATGTAATGTTACTTCCAAGATGTCAAACACTAATCTCCTTGTCTACACATACACATGAGCAACTAGACTGATGGTTAGCCTAAAGATTACTTGACCCAGGTTCTCATATATACAGTACATTCTTTAGAATTCACAATTCAGGACATTTAATTCCCACTTACAGGATCACCGCCACCCAAAAGGGCACTTTGAAGTATAGCTTGATTAAACTATGCCTCTTTTGTGGTCAAGTCCTAGGAAAATCCAAACTGTGTGCAAGTCCAGATTTAAAATCTGTTAAACCCACACATACAACTTTCTGTATGCCATGTCTTAGAAAATATATCTTCATGCAAAATGCTATAACTTGACCTGAACATAGCAAAATCTATTTCATAAGACCAGTTAGGTACCAAGTTACGCTGCCTTCACACTGTGTTTTTTTGTGATCAGTGTCTATCCGTTATAAAACGGATAGCCACTGATAGTTTTGGCCTCCCATTTATCCCTATGGGTACGGATTTGTCCTATATGGCTATCCGTGTGTGTCAGTTTTGTCACTGATCCATTTGTGTCAGTTTTTTTTCATGTACCCAGAATCGGAGACTGTTGCGATTTTTGTTTTGCCTTGAAAAAAGCAGAAACGGACAGCCATGGATCCGTAGCTGTCCACGTCAAATAACATGGTGATCTATGGAGAAGAATCTGTGAAAAAAACGGATCCGTAAAATGGATCCATTATGCTAAATTGAGCATGCTCAGAAGCAAGGTACAGCTCCTCCCAGCCCTATCTCTGGTACTGATGACACTGATGACACTGATCCGTGGACATCAGTTGGCATCTATTTAACTCCTTCCCGACCTATGACATCATGGTACGTCATAGAAGTCCGTGCCTTCCCGACCTGTGATGTCCCACGACATCATGGCAGGATCGCGTTCCCGCGGCACCGGTGATTGGGGCCTGTGACATTTCACTGGTGCCGCGGGAACATGAGGACCTGTACTTTGTCCTGGGGGGGGTGGCTTCTCCCCCCCCATGGCTGAATTCGCTCTGATTAGTAGTTCAGTTTAAACTGCCAATCAAAGCGATTCACCCCTTCAAATCTGATTGGAGTTCTCCAATCAGGTTTGGAGGGGTGGGTGCGCGGGTGCCCTCCCCCTCCTCAGCCCCCTCCCGCTACAAATCAACCCCCCTTCCCTTCCTGGCTGCAACCCCCCCTCCTGCATGCTGGCGCAGGCACAGGCACCGGCACCGGCACGGTCTGGTGCCGACACGGGCCAGTGCGTGCTGGTGGGTGCATAGTGCCCGCCCCGGATCACCCCTCCCGCCCCGGATCACTCCTCCATCCACACCCACGATCCACTTATCTCCCCTGTGTCCCCTCTCACCTGTCTTCCGTGGTGCCGCTGCATCTCGGTGTGGTGCTCCTCCTCTTCTCCCAGGCTCCTCCTCCTCACCGGAGGATCTTGAGAGAGAGGTAAGTATGTATGTATGTATGTGTGTGTATCTGTACATGGGTGGATGGATGGGTGCATGGGTTGATGGATGGGTGCATGGGTGCGTACATGGATGCATGGATAGATGGGTGGATGGATGGGCGCATGGGTGCGTGCATGAGTGGATGGATGGGTGCGTGCATGGGCGCATGGGTGCGTGGATGGATGGGTGGGTGGATGGATGGGTGCATGGGTGCGTGGATGGATGGGCGCATGGGTGCATGGATAAATGGGCGCATGGGTGGATGGATGGGCGCATAGGTGCGTGCATGGATGCATGGATGGGTGCATGGGTGCAACAAGGGATCAAGTGTCCTCTTGTTGTAGTCTCTGGGGTCAGAGTCATGGTGCACGGTACGGCAGATCATTGCCATACAGTGCACCATGAATGACCCCAGTGACTCAACAAGAGGACACTTGATCCCTTGTTGTAGTCTCTGGGGTCACAGTCATGAAGCACTGTATGGCAATTATCTGCCGTACCGTACTTCATTACAAATAAGAAGGAAAAGAAGCGCACATAGAGTAATACCTTCGGGTTTGATGGTCACACGGACTCCCACAATACAGTCTCACCTGGTCTGGTTGTGAATGGTCACAACTCCCTTGGACAAGCACGTATGGTCGCAGCAGGCTCCCGGCAAAAAGTAAGGATCCACTTGGAGAAAATAGAACCGGATGGATAGAAGCCGCGCTGACCACAATAAGAGTAACAGAGTAACACACACACTCTGTTTATTCTGTCTACGCGTTTCGTGGCAAACAGGCCACTTCATCAGGACACCTTGTCCTGATGAAGTGGCCTGTTTGCTACGAAACGCGTAGACAGAATAAACAGAGTGTGTGTGTGTTACTCTGTTACTCTTATTGTGGTCAGCGCGGCTTCTATCCATCCGGTTCTATTTTCTCCAAGTGGATCCGTACTGTACTTCATGACTGTGACCCCAGAGACTACAACAAGGGATCAAGTGTCCTCTTGTTGTAGTCTCTGGGGTCAGAGTCATGGTGCATGGTACGGCAGATCATTGCCATACAGTGAACCATGACTGACCCCCGTGACTACAACAAGAGGACACTTGATCCCTTTTTGTAGTCTCTGGGGTCACAGTCATGAAGCACTGTATGGCAATTATCTGCTGTACCGTACTTCATGACTGTGACCCCAGAGACTACAACAAGGGATCATGTGTCCTCTTGTTGTAGTCTCTGGGGTCAGAGTCATGGTGCACGGTACGGCAGATCATTGCCATACAGTGCACCATGACTGACCCCAGTGACTACAACAAGAGGACACTTGATCCCTTGTTGTAGTCTCTGGGGTCACAGTCATGAAGCACTGTATGGCAATTATCTGCCGTACCGTACTTCATGACTGTGACCCCAGAGACTACAACAAGGGATCAAGTGTCCTCTTGTTGTAGTCTCTGGGGTCAGAGTCATGGTGCACGATACAGCAGATCATTGCCATACAGTGCACCATGACTGACCCCAGAGACTACAACAAGAGGACACTTGATCCCTTGTTGTAGTCTCTGGGGTCACAGTCATGAAGCACTGTATGGCAATTATTTGCCGTACCATACTTCATGACTGTGACCCCAGAGACTACAAGGGATCAAGTGTCCTCTTTTTGTAGTCTCTGGGGTCAGAGTCATGGTGCACGGTACGGCAGATCATTGCCATACAGTGCACCACGACTGACCCCAGTGACTACAACAAGAGGACACTTGATCCCTTGTTGTAGTCTCTGGGGTCACAGTCATGAAGCACTGTATGGCAATTATCTGCCGTTCTATACTTCATGACTGTGACCCCAGAGACTACAACAAGGGATCAAGTGTCCTCTTGTTGTAGTCACTGGTGTCAGTCATGGTGCACTGTATGGCAATGATCTGCCGTACCGTGCACCATGACTCTGACCCCGGAGACTACAACAAGAGGACACTTGATCCTTTGTTGTAGTCTCTACGGTCACAGTCATGAAGCACTGTATGGTAATTAACTGCCGTACCGTGCTTCATGACTGTGACTGCAGAGACTTCAACAAGGGATCAAGTGTCCTCTTGTAGTCTCTGGGGTCAGAGTAACCCCAGAGACTGTAGGAAGAGGACATTTGATCCCTTGCTGCAGTATCTGGATGTAGCAGAGGCGATCGAGCGTCGTGGGACCTTCGTTGTGGACTACGTCGGAGGTGATCGAGTGCCATGGGACCTTTGTTGTGGACTATGTCAGATATTTATAATAAAGATGAAGTCCGAATTTTGTTTGTGTTTTTTTTTCAAATAAAAAGATTTTTCTCTGTGTGGTGTATTATTTTTTGACTATTTACCAGAGATTCCTAGTGGCCGGGTCTAACATTGGCCCAACATTATGAATCTCGGGCTTAGTGCCAGTTGACAATAAAAAAGCTGGCATTAACCCCTTTATTACCTAGTTTGCCACCGGCTCCAGGGCAACTGGAAGAGTCTGGGTACAGCGCCAGAAAATGGCGCTTATATGAATGCGCCATTTTCTGGGGCGGCTGCAGGCTGCAATTTGCAGCATGGGGGGGCCCAGAACGCTTTGGCCTCTCCATGCTGAGGATTCCAGCCCCCAGCTGCCTAGTTGTACCTGGTTGGACCAAAAATATGGCGGAGCCCTATGTCATTTTTTTTTTCTAGAATTAAGTTCTAGAAATAAAATTAAAAAATAGGCTTTGCTGTATTTATGGTTGACAGCCAGGTACAACGAAGCAGCTGGGGACTGGTGGCAGTCCGTAGCTGCCAAAATGTACCTGGATGGGCCAAAAGTATGGCGGAGCCCCACGTCATTTTTTTTTCTTCTAGAATTAGTTCTAGAACTAAAAAAAAATGGCCTTTACTATATTTTTGGTTGCCAGCCAGGTACAATGAGGCAGCTGGGGGCTGGTGGCAGTCCGTAGCTGCCAAGTTGTACCTGGCTGGACCAAAATATGGCGAAGCCCCATGTAATTTTTTTTTATTCTACAACTAAAATGACATGGAGCTTTGCTATATTTTTGGTTTCCAGCCAGGTACAACTTAGCAGCTGGCGGGTTGGAATCCACAGCATGGAGAGACCCTAATGTTGTGGGCCCCCCACGCTACAAATTGCATCCCACAGCCACCCCAGAAAATAGCACATTTATTAGAGGCACCATTTTCTGGTTCTGTACCCCAACTCTTCCAGTTGCCCTTGTGCTGGTGGCACACGGGCTCTCCATACACGACTTGGTGTCCGCTAACAAGTTGAATGGAAAATTGGCTCCAATTGTTAGCGGACACAGTGTCGCGTATGGAAAGCCCATGTATGCTAAACATTGGAGCTCCCCCACAAGTGACTCCATTTTGGAACATATCTAGATGCATATTGAGCACTTTGAACCCCCAGGTGCTTCACAAATTGATCCATAAAAATGAAAAAGTACTTTTTTTTTCCACAAACAATTTTTTTTCATTTTTATGGATTAATTTGTGACGCACTTGGGGGTTCAAAATGCTCACCACCCATCTTGATGAGTTCCCTGGGGGGGTCTAGTTTCCAAAATATGGTCACTTGTGGTGGAGCTCCAATATTTAGGCACACAGGGGCTCTCCAAACGCGACATGGTGTCCACTAACAATATGAATGGAAAATCAGCTCAAATTGTTAGTGGACACCATGTCGCGTTTGGAGAGCCCCTGTGTGCCTAAACATTGGAGCTCCCCCACAAGTGATCCCGTTTTGGAAACTAGACCCCCCAGGAAACTTATCTAGATTGGTGGTGAGCAGTTTGAACCCCCAGTTTCTTCACAAATTGTTCCGTAAAAATGAAAAAGTCCTTTTTTTCTCACAAAAATTTTCTTTTAGCCTAAATTTTTTCATTTTCACATGGGCAACAGGATAAAATGCATCCTAAAATTTGTTGGGCAATTTCTTCTGAGTTGACCGATACCTCATATGTGGTCGTAAACTACTGTTTGGGCGCACGGCAGGGCTCAGAAGGGAAAGAGCGGAATTTCACTTTTTGAATGGAAAATCAGCTCCAAAAGTCAAATTGCGCTCCTTCCCTTCTGAGCCCTGCCGTGCACCCAAACAGTGGTTTATGACCACATATGAGGTATCGGTGTACTCAGGAGAAATTGCCCAACAAATTTTAGGATCCATTTTATCCTGTTGCCCATCTGAAAATGAAAACATTTAAGCTAAAACAACATTTTTGTGAAAAAAAAAGTACTTTTTCATTTTTACGGAACAATTTGTGAAGCACCTGGGGGTTCAAAGTGGTCACTATGCATCTAGATACGTTCCCTGGGGGGTAAAGTTTCCAAAATGGGGTCACTTGTGGGGGAGCTCTAATGTTTAGGCACATAGGGGCTCTCCAAACGCGACATGGTGTCCGCCAACAAATTGTTGGCGGACACCATGTCACGTTTGGAGAGCCCCTGTGTGCCTAAACATTGGAGCTCCCCTACAAGTGACCCCATTCTGGAAACTAGACCCCCAAAGGAACCTATCTAGATGCATAGTGAGTACTTTGAACCCCAAGGTGCTTCACAAATTGATCCGTAATAAGGAAAAAGTACTTTTTTTCACACAAATTTTCTTTTTTCATATTTACCGATCAATTTGTGAAGCATCTTGGGGTTCAAAGTGATCACTATGCATCTAGATACGTTCCTTGGGGGGTCTAGTTTCCATAATGGGGTCACTTGTGGGGGAGCTCCAATGTTTAGGCACACAGGGGCTCTCCAAACGTGACATGGTGTCCACTAACAATTTGAGCTGATTTTCCATTCAAATTGTTAGCGGACACCAAGTCGCGTTTGGAGAGCCCCTGTGTGCTTAAACATTGGAGCTCCACTACAAGTGACCCCATTTTGGAAACTAGACACCCCAAGCAACCTATCTAGATGCATAGTGAGCACTTTGAACCCCCAGGTGCTTTACAAATTGATCCAGAGTTTAGGCACACAGGGCTCTCCAAACGTGACATGGTGTCCGCTAACAATTTGAATGGAAAATCAGCTCAAATTATAAAAATTGTATTTCTGAATCAGTTTTATCAGTTTAGTTGCTTTGTGACAAATTAAATACTATATCTCTTATTTTTAAATGGGGTTCATATCAAATTCATTGTCACTAGGGATTGGTGAACCCGAACAGCAACATTCGGGGGTTCATACCAAACACCTTCTAACTTCGGATGAGCAAACATTGATCAAGCATGTTCGCCAATTTCAGATCCAGACAAAATTTGGCAATGTTCATTCAGCTCCTCTAACCCAAACGTTTTGCTGAAAAGCAGGAAATTAGGGATTTGTACGGTATTCAGAAGTGAGTGTAGCTTAACATATGACTGAAGCATTAGTGCAAATGCACTTTTTTTGTTAATGAATGCAACATAGATTTTCTCCCATTTAGGAAACCAACAGAATGTAACACTATAACTATATTCAGTGGCAATCACTCTGGAGTTATTGTTTCAATAAAATTTCACCTTTACTAAACATATAAAAGCACAGAGACAGGTACAATTTTTTTTTAACAATTAATAATGCTAGGAGATCCAAGTAGTATCCACTCCCAGGTAGTAACACTAAGAGCACAAAGGAGACACATGCAGGTAAATCCATATCTATAAACACAAGAAATATTATGCATAATTGAATTTTTTAGTATACAGTGGGGAACCGCCATTCACCCATTCTTCACTCACCCATATAATGCTCATGCGATCCTACCGCCAATAAACTCAGACAGTGTCCCAGGATGTGGTGCCCCTTGTGGCTAAAGATATTATGCTATAATTAGGCTCGCCAGCCAGGTATTAGCATGCATACCTTATCGTATAAGATGTTGTCACATCTGCCGGAAGTGAGGAGGAGTTAGCGCATGACGGGAAATTCACGGTGACATTACTTGCACCATATACCAGGACACTGACTGAGTGCATTGGCTGTAGGATCACATATTTTTGTAAAAATATTTTTCTGGCTTCTACTGTCTCAGTCATATTGGTTAAGTATACTCCTACTTCTCCAGCAGAGGTGGCTGAAGTGCTAGAGGAGAATACGGGCAAGACTGTACCCACATCCCAGGTTAATACTAGCTCTTCTTGTCATCTTTGGGAAGTTGGTCGGGGGAGTGTGGTGACTTCCACTAAGTACCCTGACAGTAAGAGTCTTAAGACACAAGAGGGACAACTCTGTTGTCTGTCCCCCTAGGAAAATACCCTTTATCATCAATCGAATGAATGGTAATAAACATTCAGGTCAAGACCTAGTGTGAATGACTATGTATGAGTATTTACTAAATACATCAGGTGGAAATGTGCAGCTGGGAATCTGTGCTCCAATTTTATTTGTTCATTTAGGTTGATGGCCATTGTCAATCCTGTGTACCTGCAGCTCAACCTGCTCCTTATACTCAATGTACATAATAAATTCCACAAGTCACTACTAAGGAAGTGTGTCGTAATTTGGGAGCCGACTGTATTATTATATAAGAAAATAAACTTGTAAACTGTTTTTGCTATGCCCAAGTCCAGGCTGCAGGTTCCATGTAGGGTGGGGCAAAGCAGCAGGACTGTAGCTGAGCGGGTGCCAAGTTGGTGTGCAACTGGCTTAGCCATTTTCCATGTGCCTGCTTGCACTGCCAAGCTGCAATTCAGCCTGTAATGTCCAGACTTCCAGAAAAAGGTTATGGAAGCGGCGCATGTGCAGATCAAAATCCGCAGCCATTTTCTGGAAGTCTGGTCACTAGAGGCCGAATTGGCAAGCATATAGGAAATGGCAACCCCAACCGCATACTGATGCAACATCCCCGCAGCTTCGGTCTCACAGCTTTGTCCCCACCATCCATGGACCATGCAAACTTGCCTCCTTCACCCTCACTCAATTACCGCAACCCCTCCCCCTTGGTAAGTTTTTTTGCTGTATAAAAACGCAAGATTTGGATGATAAGACACACTCCCATTTTCCCCCCAATTTGACGGGGGGGGGGAGTGTTTCTTATATTTTGAAAAAAATCTGGACAAATGGAATCTTTACTCAGCCCGGGAAGGCCCAGGATGATGAGAGTATGCAGATTCATCAATTCTTAAAAGGACAGAAACTCCTTGTGAAGCGTCCTTATGCACAAATTCACGTTTTGTACAATTTCTGAAAGACACTTCTGTCTGAGATGAGCAGAGTCAATGGCTGAAATACGAATGGGTCTTGCTAACGCACTATGGATAAGGCCATGGTTCTGACCAATCCACCATATTGACTTCTGCTCCACTATTCACAAAAAATAGGATTGTCTCAGCTTTAGTACTAATGATTTCAACTAAAATGGAGAACTGAAACTTAAATGGAAGGAAATATTAACACTCTCCCTCTCTCTCTATGCTACCAGAGGAACTTGACTTTCAAAATGGAGTAACAAGTTTGGAATGATGCAAACAGACCTGAATATAATAATCCGTATTACCATATGCCCCCCTATCATGGATGAACCAAAGGGGAACTAGAAAGAGAGGACACCCCCCAACTGCATCAGTTCATCAATAAAAACCCTTAAAGAACTTTTCAACTTTAAGAATGTGGACCCTGAACTCCCTTATATACTTAAAATAGCAGAACAAATAATCACTCTCCCATGATCCAGCACAAACCCCACCTTTAATTTGGTCTCAATACCTTGGCTGCAACTGTGATTTTATGGCAAAAGCATGTATTATCAACAGGACTTTTCTTGTGAATGAGTAACTGGCCGGCAAATTAGATTGGTCATCTTTCTTCTTATGGCACTGGAACCCACAGTCAATATTGTGCACTAAGTTCCCAGCCCACTACCATAGTCCATGATCCCCTATGAGAGATTCTCCTAGACCTGCTTTCTCTTCTCTGTGTCCTCAGCTGGACAGCAGCATCATTTCACCGAACCCGCCATGCGTGAGAAACACTGGATTCACTCAGTTCTGTGCCTTTTTCTCCCTTCAGGCCTACACTAAACTGCCCACCACTCAATAAGTTTCTTGCTGCTTCTTTCTTCTAGCATTCCCACAGCAACACATCACTCTCCAACTCTCCTCTTCTGATGCACACTTCTCCACACTTCACTAACACAACTTTTGGTCTATGTTGGGACAGCCCTAAAGTTAATCCTGTCATCGCTATCTAAGGACCTACACCTATGGAGGTGAAAAACAACTTGTAATAATAACATATAAAAACTACACATTTACAGTAAAATGACCGCAGATCAACTGTCTTACAAAAGGAAATTTCTATCATTTTCAGTTTTTATAGTTTAGCTTTTATATATTTCTATTATTTTAATTTTAGTAGGCAAAATCTATTTTGTTAGATTCCTCTAAATTTGCTATAATACTATCAGTTATCTCAATTAGAACAAAAAATATAAGTTCGTGTTTTTGCTAAAATCTTGGGATATTTAAATTCAGATATATGAGCTTTAAGTTACTCAATCAGAATCTAGTGGGTTACCAAAGTTATATCTGACCTTGATGGTCAGCACAAAATTTTAAAGTACAAATAATAGGCCAAGAAATTCCTAGCCAGGGACTCTAATTGCTAGCATAATTTGTCACTTTAATTTGTGTTCTGTATCTCCACACTGCTTTGCTTTTCCACTTTGGAGGAAACGCTCTGATGTTCTTTTAATTATGAATGAAGTGATTAATTCATCAGCATAGTCTCTCCATTTTTCAGATACCTCTCACTTTCTACTATCTGCTCTATGTTAATGAAGTGATTATTCCTACCAGTTTAAAACATGGCAGTTCTTTTATTATAAATACTCAGAAGTTTTTTTTTAAATTGTTCTTCAGTATTAGAAAAAAAAATGCCTTCTTGTTTATTCTCGAAAAAAGTAATGGCTCATCCTGGTTTAGAAAAAACATGACTGCTGTTTATATTGAAAAACAATTTCACAACTGTCCATTAGCTGTGACTAGTATTGCAACTTGGGTTGCCTTGGCTGGTTTCCCATTAGCGTTTGGAATGCAGCGTAACAGAACGCAGCCAAACGCATGCGCACTGTGTTCCTATGTTTAACATGGAAACACATAAAAGCTACGTTTGGCTGCGTTCAGTTGCGGTTGTGTTTGGATGCACATAATTTGTGCGCCCTCCTCCGCCCTCCAAACGCAGCCTGCTGCACTTTTTGAGCTTTCACGGGCGCTTGTTTTATCAGCAAGCGACCGCAAGCGCACATAAAATGCATGGATCTCAATGGATCCGCAGTGTCCTCCGCATGACAGCATAGGAGAATGCTGCAGATCACATTGAACTCTCTCCCGGTGGCCAATAAGTGATCTCGGCGGCGACCAGGAGGAGGAGGAGATCTCTGCCGATGATGTCCATCTCCCGGCCGCCGCCGAGATCGCTGATTGGCTGGCTGGGCACCATACTGATGTGAATGCATGCGAAGAATCCCTGCTGCATTCACATCAGTATGGCAGCATTTGCCCTGCATTTGCCCTGCGTTTGTGTCTGCATGCCCTCTGCAGGCAGACACAAATGCAAATGTGAAGGCAGCCTTAAAATAAATAAGCTGATCCGCACAACCAAACTCAACCTGTGAGCAGTTGCAGCAATATATTTGGAAGACTTTTCTATTCCTTAAAAAAAATTAGGCCAGCATCATTTTTGAAACTTGTGGAAAAGAAAGACATTACAGCACAGGATCACAGTTTTTTTTTAATGGCCATGTTCACACACATGCGTTTTTTTGACCATCTCTGCGTTTTTTGGTGTGTTAAAAAAAACACAGGTGCTTTAACGCAGGTTACATTTGAGTGTACATGCGTTTTTCACCTCCATCTGCGTTTTTTTTCCCCCAGTCCAAAAAACGCTGGGGTGGTTTTCCAAAAACGCATGCGTTTTTTTAACATGGGCCCCTATGGGAAACGCATGCGTTAACGCAGGGCACATATAAGCACCTACGTTAACGCATGCGTTTCCCATAGTTCCCCATGTTATAAAAACGCATGCATTTTCTAAAAAACTCATGCGATTCTATAACATGGGGCCCTATGGGAAACGCATGCGTTTTTAAATGGCACATTTATGCACCCTGCATTAACGCTTGCGTTTTTGCCTGCGTTTTTGAGGAAAAAATTACAAAGTCCAAAAAGGCTGTATTTCCTTTCAGACACACAAGAGACATTTTTTGAGAAAATGATGGGAGTGCTGGTGTGTCACGGTCCGCGCTGCTGTAGTATGAATAAACTCACCAAAGAGCCCAGAGTATTTTCATCCTTTATTTCCTCCTCTCTCCAACGCGTTTCAGCGCCACACCCGGCGCCTTCCTCAGGGACACAGAGACATTTTTTAGCACTCCTAAAAAAAACGCATGTGGTTTTAGGAGTGCTAAAAAAAAACGCAAATTGTGTGTGAACAATGCCCATGTTAGGTAAAACCAGTTTAAAATTCAGGCAGGGAAATATTTTACCTCACAGATAGAATCAGCTGTGATCCCATGCTGTCCTGTCTGTATACTCTTTTTTATTTCCTCCCCGATCCAAGAACTGTGGTATATCCAACCATTTCCTACATGGTCAGAAACAACCTTTACACAGAAATTAGCAGGGACATGTATAAGATTATTTCAGCACAGGAAAATTAATCAACACGGTCAATTGTAGAACGTTTTGTTATTCCAAGATCTATTGACCAAAATGTACTTTGCTCATGGAATAACTCCTTTAATGTAAGCAAATATCCTATGCTGTTTACCAGCAGAGATGAGTTTACTTGGGCCTATGGGAACGAGATTTGAATATCATCTTTACAGATGAGCAAGCCACGCAGATATACCGCAGGTCTCATGGACCTTTGCCTTCGTGAAGATTCAGGAGAACTCTTAAAAAGTGGTGTCCCGCTGGTATTGTACTCCGTTACAATTACAAAGGTGGCAGCCATCTGCGACTGGTCAGTACTGGCGACGTGACTTGATGTCAGGGTCCTACCTCCATATTTGGTGGCCCTGCCCTAAAATACAACTGTATAGAGAGATTGTCACCGATATTATGTCAGCGGTTTTTGATCGTGAAATAAATTTAACACCACAAATCGCCCAACTCAATCTCCCGTTATAGCCTAAAGACACTTTATTATTCAGACTAGCGAGAAACATTCTGGGCACGGGCAAAATGCTGCTCCCCGCCCATTGGAGCTCCACCCTGATTCCCTCTAAAGCTTAAATTCTTTGAGAAATTGACTCGCTGTATCATACTGCGGAGACAGCAGCTCTCTCCTTTGGCTCTTATTCCCTCTTTGAAAAAACATGGTCACCATTGTTGTTCTACCTATCTACCTCTGAGTTTAATTTGGCTCTCTCGACCCTGTAGGAGACTATATCTCGCATACTGGACTGAATCAACTTCCAGATTTTAAAATTCTCATGCATTTGTATGTGAAATCATGACTAATGCACTGTTCTTGTCCTCCCATGGAGCATTACCTTCCTCTTTCCACTTGTCCTTTTGCATATTCTCCTTATTGCTCGCTGATAACTCTCTTCTACTTTTCTCTTTCTCTCCTTACGCTTAAGCAGAGCTAAAATACCCTGGCTCTGTAATATGATTGAGTTCCCCATTACATACTACTCACGATACATGGATGAGACCACTCTGCTTTTCTTAGAGTTTTACATCAATTTTTTTAAAGTTTAAATTTTGATTTTCTGTTATGTTTACAATAATCTGTACCACTGCATACTGGATGTTACTGTATGATGCTTTAATTATTCAGTGAAAAGAACATTAAAAGAAAGAAAGAGATGAGCAAATTTTCCCCGAACATGTCTGCTAATTTTAAAATCAGCACGAACATTGCAGATTCAGTGTGAGATCAGAACAATTCACAAAAAAAATTGGCAAAGTCAACTTTGTTCGTTAACTTATCATATGAAAAAGCATTACTGCGTTTAAGTGATGCTTTCCTTCGACCATCTGACAGTGTAAGATAGTGGGCGGGATGTGTTTGATGAGGGGAGAGATTGTGGAGAGGTCAGAGTAGCATCGGGCTCCATTTTTTTTGGCTGGCTTGTTTCATTGGCTGCCTAAGTCACATGTCCCTCATGATATAAGAAGTGGGCAAATCTTTGTGTTTCCTTTAAAAAGGCTGTTTGGCTTAAAAAGGGTGATTGCCAAATCCTTCATTTTCTACTAAAAGGGCATTTTTTGTTTCAAAGCAGTGATTGCAAAACCCCCCAGTTTCCATTAAAAAGGCTTGGTTTGGCCTCAAACCAGTGATTTGCAAATCCTTCAAATTCCCCTAAAAAGGCTGTGTTTGGCCCCAAAGCAGTGATTTCCAAACCCTTCAGTTTGCCTTAAAAAGACTGGGTTTGGTTTTAACCCCTTCACAACCAAGAGCACAATAGTATGTCCTTGGCCGCCAACCTACCATTAATGCAAGCTAACAAACTGGGCTCACGTCATCCCCCACAAATGTCAGCTGATCTGATCAATTGACATGTGTAGTTAACAGTACAGAATGGATCACCAATCCAATCAGCAGTGTTAACTGCAATGTTGTAATTTCAGCATGCTTCATTCATGTCTCCTTTATGCAATTTTTATTCTAGGTCAATTGAATCCACTTTGGTGGTATTTAGCTAAAAGTTTTGGAAAAGGGGAAACTTATCTTGGGGGTCTCCTTTTTGTCTGTTTCCTGAATTTAGCAGGGCTCTGTGAGCATGATACCTACACGTGACAGTCATCCCCTTGTTACTAATTAATTTTTAACCTTCAAATTCTAGGTCAGGCCCTTTTCCAGAACTTTTTCCAGGCCATCCATTCTAATTCCCCAAAAAACATCAAAAATAGATTGGTATTGACAGTTCATTTGTGATGCTTCTTTACTGCGATTTCCAGAGCAAAAATGCTCCAATGCTCATACTCCCCAGCGATGCCACGGTGAGCTCCAGTGATTTCTTACTTCTGTGCACCGACAGGACCTGTGCAAAGTGACTTACAGGACCTACCCATGTGACTCAGGCTGAGTGACATGACGCAAGGTCCTGGAAGTACCATACCCAAAGATCCAGCTGATGCATGGCAGGAAGAAATCACAGTAGCTCAATATGTGATCACCGGGATGGTGAGAGAGTTTCTGTGTGTCTGTCGTTATTTGTGTGTCCCCTTATTTGTGCTGTGCTTGTAATGTGCACAAATGCAGCAAAAATGTAATATGTTTGTTCTGCTTTTTTTACACGTCTGCTTTTTTGCAGCATAAATGCAGCACAAAGATATTGTATTTGTGCACATTATAAACACAGAATAAATAAGGGGACACACACCAACAGACAGTTGCACAAACATTATCTCACCCTCCCCGGTGATCCCACGGTGAGCTATGGTGATTTCCTCCTTCCGTACATCAGAAGGACCTGTGGTTACACTACTTCCAGGACCTTGCACCATGTGACTCAGCCTGAGTCACATGGGTAGATCTTGTAAGTCACCTTGCACAGGTCTTGTCGGTGCACGGAAGGAAGAAATCAGTGGAGCTCACCGTGTGATTGCCGAGAAAATAAATATTGGAGTATTTTTGGAGTGGAAATTGAAGTAAAAAAGCAACAGAAAATTCACCGAATAGGTTACATAATTATCAGAGAAAAAAAGAAAAAACATATTTGGCCACTTACAAATATCCATTGCATTTAGCAGAATGCTGTTTGCCACTCTAAGGGATAACCCATGTCTCCCAACACAGATGCTCAATCTCCTACAACCCTGGCATGGGGGCGATTGTAGCATCTGCGTCCATCCATTCCACAAGGAGGAAACTGGTGGTATTACTGGACATGAGGTCACCACAGGGCTTCAGCCACTCCAGGCAATGTGAAACATTGTGTCAGAGCACAACCTATTAAAGACACCCAGCTGTTAAACAAGACAGGCTGTTCCGCACCCAAAAATATGCTCCACAAGTGACTGACGGCCCCCAGAGGGCCCAGCCTCAAACTGCAGAAAGATTAAAAAATGCAAGAAACATTTTTTGGGAAAAAAAATGTGAGGAGTTAGTTTGATATTTTGGACCAAAATAGCGTAAGCTCGTAGCCCCCTTCACGGGCCCTCACGCCTACGAGTACCTAGCCATATGTTAAACCATATGTATAATCTAAATTGAGAATTCACCAAATAGGTTACATAATTATCAGAGAAGAGAAAAAAAAACATATTTGGCCACTTACAAATATCCATTGCATTTAGCAGAATGCTGTTTGCCACTCCTATGGGATAACCCATGTCTCCCAACACCGATGCTCAATCTTCTACAACTCTGGCAAGGGGGAGATTGTAGCATCTGCGTCCATCCATGCCACAAGGAGGAAACTGGTGGTATTACTGGACACGAGGTCACCACAGGGCGGAGCCACTCCAGGCAAAGTGAAACATAGTGTCAGAGCACAGCCTATTAATGACACCCAGCTGTTAAACAAGGCGGGCTGTTCTGCACCCAAAAATATGCTCCACAAGTGACTGACGCCCCCTAGAGGGTTTTTTTTTCTCTTCTCTGATAATTATGTAGGGCCACATTCACATGTCCGTGCCTCCGGCACGTAAGCAGTCCATGCCGACACATGCCGGAGGCACGGACATACGGGGACACATGTTCCCCTGTGGACCAATGCAGATGTCCATGATGTCCAAGTGAATAAAAGTTGTTCAAAATAATAAAATAACATACTCACTTGTCCAACGCCTGCACCGGGACCATCCCAGAAGACCTGCAATCACCGGACAAGGACCTGTGACTTCCAGTCAATCAGATGGCCGGTAGCGATCTGGCCAATCAGATAGCGACACGTCACAACCACGTGATCGTTAGCGGCCACCTTATAGGACCTTGCAATCTGGCCAATCAGGTGGCCGCTAGCGATCACGTGGTTGTGACGTGTCGCCGTCTGATTGGCCAGATCGCTACCAGCCATCTGATTGACTGGAAGTCACAGGTCTTTGTACGGTGATCGCAGGTTTTTTCTGGGACGGTCCCGATGCAGGCAGGTGAGTATGTAATTTTATTATTTTTAACAACTTTTATTCACTTTTAGGGTACTTTCGCAGTGTATCTAAAGATACACTGTGAATGTGAATGGACTACTCGCTACTCCCGAGTAATCATAAGATACTCGGATAGTAGTGAGTAGCCCGAATACCGCTACTATTCAGCGAGTTCCGAATAGTAGCGAGTATACTCACTCATCCCTACTCATCTATCCATAAGATGTTTCCCAGAAGTATTTTGGCTTACTCATGTACATTTTGGCAAACTGTAGACTAGCTGTTTTATGTCTCTGTGTCAGCAGTGTGGTCCTCCTGGGTCTTCTGCCATAGCGTTTCATTTTATTAAAATGTCAATGTATTGTTCGCACTGACACTGATGCAACCCTGAGCATGCAGGACAGCTTGAACCATCCGGACAATCCTGCCTTGTAAACATCAGTTTTTCTCTACCGTCCCCATGTAGGGAGATTAGCTACAGTACCATGGGTTGTAAACATCTTGATTTTGCTGCACACTTCAGACAGTTCTCTACTCCTTAGGTTCTCCATGCTTAGTGTAGCACATACAGACACACAATGCAAAATTAAAATTTGAGCTTACTTCTCCCCTTTTTATCTGGTTTCAGGTATGATTTTCATTTTGCCCACACCTGTTACTTGTCACAGGTAAGTTTGAACAAGCATTATGTGCTTGAAACACAGTTGTTTACCAACATTTTTGGAGTTTTGTATTTTTGTATTTTTGAATTTTCTAAAAAACTCATGCGATTCTATAACATGGGGCCCTATGGGAAACGCATGCGTTTTTAAATGGCACATTTATGCACCCTGCATTAACGCTTGCGTTTTTGCCTGCGTTTTTGAGGAAAAAATTACAAAGTCCAAAAAGGCTGTATTTCCTTTCAGACACACAAGAGACATTTTTGAGAAAATGATGGGAGTGCTGGTGTGTCACGGTCCGCGCTGCTGTAGTATGAATAAACTCACCAAAGAGCCCAGAGTATTTTCATCCTTTATTTCCTCCTCTCTCCAACGCGTTTCAGCGCCACACCCGGCGCCTTCCTCAGGGACACAGAGACATTTTTTAGCACTCCTAAAAAAACGCATGTGGTTTTAGGAGTGCTAAAAAAAACGCAAATTGTGTGTGAACAATGCCCATGTTAGGTAAAACCAGTTTAAAATTCAGGCAGGGAAATATTTTACCTCACAGATAGAATCAGCTGTGATCCCATGCTGTCCTGTCTGTATACTCTTTTTTATTTCCTCCCCGATCCAAGAACTGTGGTATATCCAACCATTTCCTACATGGTCAGAAACAACCTTTACACAGAAATTAGCAGGGACATGTATAAGATTATTTCAGCACAGGAAAATTAATCAACACGGTCAATTGTAGAACGTTTTGTTATTCCAAGATCTATTGACCAAAATGTACTTTGCTCATGGAATAACTCCTTTAATGTAAGCAAATATCCTATGCTGTTTACCAGCAGAGATGAGTTTACTTGGGCCTATGGGAACGAGATTTGAATATCATCTTTACAGATGAGCAAGCCACGCAGATATACCGCAGGTCTCATGGACCTTTGCCTTCGTGAAGATTCAGGAGAACTCTTAAAAAGTGGTGTCCCGCTGGTATTGTACTCCGTTACAATTACAAAGGTGGCAGCCATCTGCGACTGGTCAGTACTGGCGACGTGACTTGATGTCAGGGTCCTACCTCCATATTTGGTGGCCCTGCCCTAAAATACAACTGTATAGAGAGATTGTCACCGATATTATGTCAGCGGTTTTTGATCGTGAAATAAATTTAACACCACAAATCGCCCAACTCAATCTCCCGTTATAGCCTAAAGACACTTTATTATTCAGACTAGCGAGAAACATTCTGGGCACGGGCAAAATGCTGCTCTCCGCCCATTGGAGCTCCACCCTGATTCCCTCTAAAGCTTAAATTCTTTGAGAAATTGACTCGCTGTATCATACTGCGGAGACAGCAGCTCTCTCCTTTGGCTCTTATTCCCTCTTTGAAAAAACATGGTCACCATTGTTGTTCTACCTATCTACCTCTGAGTTTAATTTGGCTCTCTCGACCCTGTAGGAGACTATATCTCGCATACTGGACTGAATCAACTTCCAGATTTTAAAATTCTCATGCATTTGTATGTGAAATCATGACTAATGCACTGTTCTTGTCCTCCCATGGAGCATTACCTTCCTCTTTCCACTTGTCCTTTTGCATATTCTCCTTATTGCTCGCTGATAACTCTCTTCTACTTTTCTCTTTCTCTCCTTACGCTTAAGCAGAGCTAAAATACCCTGGCTCTGTAATATGATTGAGTTCCCCATTACATACTACTCACGATACATGGATGAGACCACTCTGCTTTTCTTAGAGTTTTACATCAATTTTTTAAAGTTTAAATTTTGATTTTCTGTTATGTTTACAATAATCTGTACCACTGCATACTGGATGTTACTGTATGATGCTTTAATTATTCAGTGAAAAGAACATTAAAAGAAAGAAAGAGATGAGCAAATTTTCCCCGAACATGTCTGCTAATTTTAAAATCAGCACGAACATTGCAGATTCAGTGTGAGATCAGAACAATTCACAAAAAAAATTGGCAAAGGCCAGGGTCACATTTGCGGTTGGACCCTAGCCTGCCGGATTCCGGTTTCAACTTAGCAATTTTTCCATCACCGCATAGCGTTTCCGCTATGCGGTGCTGGAAACCGCAGTCCCTAGTTACCCGGTGTTTACCTGCACGACCTGTCACACAGGCAGCGGCTCGGAGGGCGTTTTACAGCGCCGCACAGGAAATCGTGTCTGCAACGGTTTCCTGTGCGGCGCTGTAAAACGCCCTCCGAGCCGCTGCCTGTGTGACAGGTCGTGCAGGTAAACACCGGGTAACTAGGGACTGCGGTTTCCAGCACCGCATAGCGGAAACGCTATGCGGTGATGGAAAAATTGCTAAGATAATACCGGAATCCGGCAGGCTAGGGTCATAACGCAAATGTGACCCTAGCCAAAGTCAACTTTGTTCGTTAACTTATCATATGAAAAAGCATTACTGCGTTTAAGTGATGCTTTCCTTCGACCATCTGACAGTGTAAGATAGTGGGCGGGATGTGTTTGATGAGGGGAGAGATTGTGGAGAGGTCAGAGTAGCATCGGGCTCCATTTTTTTTGGCTGGCTTGTTTCATTGGCTGCCTAAGTCACATGTCCCTCATGATATAAGAAGTGGGCAAATCTTTGTGTTTCCTTTAAAAAGGCTGTTTGGCTTAAAAAGGGTGATTGCCAAATCCTTCATTTTCTACTAAAAGGGCATTTTTTGTTTCAAAGCAGTGATTGCAAAACCCCCCAGTTTCCATTAAAAAGGCTTGGTTTGGCCTCAAACCAGTGATTTGCAAATCCTTCAAATTCCCCTAAAAAGGCTGTGTTTGGCCCCAAAGCAGTGATTTCCAAACCCTTCAGTTTGCCTTAAAAAGACTGGGTTTGGTTTTAACCCCTTCACAACCAAGAGCACAATAGTATGTCCTTGGCCGCCAACCTACCATTAATGCAAGCTAACAAACTGGGCTCACGTCATCCCCCACAAATGTCAGCTGATCTGATCAATTGACATGTGTAGTTAACAGTACAGAATGGATCACCAATCCAATCAGCAGTGTTAACTGCAATGTTGTAATTTCAGCATGCTTCATTCATGTCTCCTTTATGCAATTTTTATTCTAGGTCAATTGAATCCACTTTGGTGGTATTTAGCTAAAAGTTTTGGAAAAGGGGAAACTTATCTTGGGGGTCTCCTTTTTGTCTGTTTCCTGAATTTAGCAGGGCTCTGTGAGCATGATACCTACACGTGACAGCAGTAGCGTAGCTAGCGGGGGGGCAGGGGGGGCGAGCGCCCCGGGCCCCCCCGACATCAGGGGCCCATTGTCCGCCCCCTGGGGGGCCACCGTGCCCCGTGCTGCCAGCCGGCTGCCGTGCCGGCCGGAGAGGAGGGAGGACGCAGACGGGACTTCCTGTCTTGCAGTCTGCCCGCCCCTCCTCACCTCCTCCTTACAGCAGACGCACACGGCAGCCGCGGTAAGTCTGCAACGCCCCCCCAAGAGGTGTGTGAGAGAGGGGTGCTGAGGGTGTCAGGCTGTGCAAGGGTGATGAAGGATACAGGGAGGCTGGAGGATGGGATCTGCAGGGGGACAGAGGATGGGATCTGCAGGGGGACAGAGGATGGGATCTGCAGGGGGACAGAGGATGGGATCTGCAGGGGGACAGAGGATGGGATCTGCAGGGGGACAGAGGATGGGATCTGCAGGGGACAGAGGATGGGATCTGCAGGGGGACAGAGGATGGGATCTTCAGGGGGACAGAGGATGGGATCTGCAAGGGGACAGAGGATGGGATCTGCAGGGGGACAGAGGATGGGATCTGCAGGGGGACAGAGGATGGGATCTGGAGGGGGACAGAGGATGGGATCTGCAGGGGACAGAGGATGGGATCTGCAGGGGGACAGAGGATGGGATCTGCAGGGGGACAGAGGATGGGATCTGCAGGGGATAGAGGATGGAAACTGCAGGGGATAGAGGATGGACACTGCAGGGAATAGAGGATGGAGAGCGCAGGAGGATGAAGAGCGCAGGAGGATGGAGGATAGAGAGCGTAGGAGGATGGAGAGCGCAGGAGGATGGAGAGCGCAGAAGAATGGGGACTGCAGGAGGATGGGGAGTGCAGGAGGATGGAGGACAGGGAATGCAAGAGAGGATGGAGGATGGAGAGCGCAGGTGGATGGAGCGTGCAGGAGGATGGAGGGTGCTGCAGGATGGTGGATGGGGAGTGCAGGAGGATGGAGAGCGCAGAAGGATGCAGCGTGCAGGAGGATGGAGGATAGAGAGCGCAGGAGGACAGAGAGCGCAAGAGGATGAAGAGCGCAGGAGGATGGAGCACACAGAAGGATGGCAGGAGGACAGAGAGCGCAAGAGGATGAAGAGTGCAGGAGGATGGAGCACACAGAAGGATGGCAGGAGGACAGAGAGCGCAAGAGGATGAAGAGTGCAGGAGGATGGAGCACACAGAAGGATGGCAGGAGGACAGAGAGCGCAAGAGGATGAAGAGTGCAGGAGGATGGAGCACACAGAAGGATGGAGCGCGCAGGTGGATGGGGAGCGCAGGAGGATGGTGAGTGCATGAGGATGGAGAGCGCTGAAGGATGGAGAGTGCTGAAGGATGGAGGGTGCTGAAGGATGGAGGGTGCTGGAGGATGGAGGGTGCAGGAGGATGGAGGGTGCAGGAAGATAGAGCATGGGGAGTGCAGAAGGATGGAGAGTTCAGGAGGAGAGTGGCCATTTGGCCCAATTCTTAGGGGCGGCAGCTGCGGCAAATTTTTCCACCGCCCAGGGCGCCACAAACACTTGCTACGCCACTTGGGGTGGCACGAGAATTCTCTGACAGCACCCCCCCCCCCGCTCTTCACATGGGGGCCCTGGGTGCAGGTCTCGCCCCCGGGCCCAGAGCAGGCTAGCTACGCCACTGCGTGACAGTCATCCCCTTGTTACTAATTAATTTTTAACCTTCAAATTCTAGGTCAGGCCCTTTTCCAGAACTTTTTCCAGGCCATCCATTCTAATTCCCCAAAAAACATCACAAATAGATTGGTATTGACAGTTCATTTGTGATGCTTCTTTACTGCGATTTCCAGAGCAAAAATGCTCCAATGCTCATACTCCCCAGCGATGCCACGGTGAGCTCCAGTGATTTCTTACTTCTGTGCACCGACAGGACCTGTGCAAAGTGACTTACAGGACCTACCCATGTGACTCAGGCTGAGTGACATGACGCAAGGTCCTGGAAGTACCATACCCAAAGATCCAGCTGATGCATGGCAGGAAGAAATCACAGTAGCTCAATATGTGATCACCGGGATGGTGAGAGAGTTTCTGTGTGTCTGTCGTTATTTGTGTGTCCCCTTATTTGTGCTGTGCTTGTAATGTGCACAAATGCAGCAAAAATGTAATATGTTTGTTCTGCTTTTTTTACACGTCTGCTTTTTTGCAGCATAAATGCAGCACAAAGATATTGTATTTGTGCACATTATAAACACAGAATAAATAAGGGGACACACACCAACAGACAGTTGCACAAACATTATCTCACCCTCCCCGGTGATCCCACGGTGAGCTATGGTGATTTCCTCCTTCCGTACATCAGAAGGACCTGTGGTTACACTACTTCCAGGACCTTGCACCATGTGACTCAGCCTGAGTCACATGGGTAGATCTTGTAAGTCACCTTGCACAGGTCTTGTCGGTGCACGGAAGGAAGAAATCAGTGGAGCTCACCGTGTGATTGCCGGAGAAAATAAATATTGGAGTATTTTTGGAGTGGAAATTGAAGTAAAAAAGCAACAGAAAATTCACCGAATAGGTTACATAATTATCAGAGAAAAAAAGAAAAAACATATTTGGCCACTTACAAATATCCATTGCATTTAGCAGAATGCTGTTTGCCACTCTAAGGGGATAACCCATGTCTCCCAACACAGATGCTCAATCTCCTACAACCCTGGCATGGGGGCGATTGTAGCATCTGCGTCCATCCATTCCACAAGGAGGAAACTGGTGGTATTACTGGACATGAGGTCACCACAGGGCTTCAGCCACTCCAGGCAAAGTGAAACATTGTGTCAGAGCACAACCTATTAAAGACACCCAGCTGTTAAACAAGACAGGCTGTTCCGCACCCAAAAATATGCTCCACAAGTGACTGACGGCCCCTAGAGGGCCCAGCCTCAAACTGCAGAAAGATTAAAAAATGCAAGAAACATTTTTTGGGAAAAAAAATGTGAGGAGTTAGTTTGATATTTTGGACCAAAATAGCGTAAGCTCGTAGCCCCCTTCACGGGCCCTCACGCCTACGAGTACCTAGCCATATGTTAAACCATATGTATAATCTAAATTGAGAATTCACCAAATAGGTTACATAATTATCAGAGAAGAGAAAAAAAAAACATATTTGGCCACTTACAAATATCCATTGCATTTAGCAGAATGCTGTTTGCCACTCCTATGGGATAACCCATGTCTCCCAACACCGATGCTCAATCTTCTACAACTCTGGCAAGGGGGAGATTGTAGCATCTGCGTCCATCCATGCCACAAGGAGGAAACTGGTGGTATTACTGGACACGAGGTCACCCCAGGGCAGAGCCACTCCAGGCAAAGTGAAACATAGTGTCAGAGCACAGCCTATTAATGACACCCAGCTGTTAAACAAGGCGGGCTGTTCTGCACCCAAAAATATGCTCCACAAGTGACTGACGCCCCCTAGAGGGTTTTTTTTTCTCTTCTCTGATAATTATGTAGGGCCACATTCACATGTCCGTGCCTCCGGCACGTAAGCAGTCCATGCCGACACATGCCGGAGGCACGGACATACGGGGACACATGTTCCCCTGTGGACCAATGCAGATGTCCATGATTCCGCACAGACCGTGTCTCCATGTGGAGCACATGCGTGTCCGTGTGCTCCACACGGCGACAAGTCCATTTTTTTGTACAAACGTCCTGCACACGGAATTTCACAGTGTGACATCTGTGTGCACGGACCACGGATAAAAGGAAAAAAGCTTCAAAATAAAGAATTTTATACTCACCTCGCTCCAGCGGTGTCTGGTCCTCTCTCTTCCTCTGCCGCTCATTAGGGCTCATGAATATTCACTTCACTGAGCCCTAGAGCGGCCCGGAAGTGAGAGGAATTGTCAGCGCTGGACCGAGGTGAGTATGCGGTGATAGGCTGTCCGTGTGCTATCTGTGGATGCACGGATAGCACACGGACAGCACCCATTGTGTCACACGGCCGTGACACATGGGTCTATGCCCCGCCCCCAAACAGCCATGTTCCACACGTCCGTGGTAACACGGATGTGTGAAACCGGCCTAACCTATTCGGTGAATTCTCAATTTAGATTATACATATGATTTAACATATGGCTTGGTAATCGTAGGCGTGGGGGCCCGTGAAGGGGGCTACGAGCTTACACTATTTTGGTCCAAAATATCAAACTAACTCCTCACATTTTTTTCCCCAAAAAATGTTTATTGCATTTTTTAATCTTTCTGCAGTTTGACACTGGGCCCTCTACGGGGCGTCAGTCACTTGTGGAGCATATTTTTGGGTGCGGAACAGCCCACCTTGTTTAACAGCTGGGTGTCAATAATAGGCTGTGCTATGACACTATGTTTCACTTTGTCTGGAGTGGCTGCCGCCCTGGGGTGACCTCGTGTCCAGTAATACCACCAGTTTCCTCCTTGTGGCATGGATGGACGCAGATGCTACAATCGCCCCCATGCCAGGGTTGTAGGAGATTGAGCATCGGTGCTGGGAGACATGGGTTATCCCCTAAGGCAAACAGCATTCTGCTAAATGAAATGGATATTTGTAAGTGGCCAAATATGTTTTTTTTTCTCTTCTCTAAAAAAGCAACAGAAACAGACTGTGTCAATACCAATCTGTTTGTGATACTTTTTCGGGGAGTTAGAATGAAGTTAATGGGGAAACACAGCCCAAAAACAAGCATGTTAATTGACATGCTAGTGTTTGTGCACATCCAATTTCTGCAGCAAAATCGGACCACCCACAAATACACATGTGGCCACATCATTTATAAGACCACATTGACTTTAATGATAATGCAGTGGGTGATCTGTTTATGTTGCAGAAATACAGCACCAAAATGCTGCACAAATGCCCAGTTGGCATATAGTCACTTTAATTGTTCTCCTAATTACTTTCCCCAAAATGTTTCACATGTTTACCTGTTATTAATTTATACATAAGGGTTGAAACTTCTTATAAGGACAAAAAAAATTTCTAGAAAATTATTGCCACACACATTTATTTCCTTTAGATGTATTAGTTTAGAACAACATAGAAAAAACTGAGAAAAAAGGACAAATTGAATATAATGTCACACAAAACTCCAAAAATGTTGGTAAACAACTGTGTTTCAAGCACATAATGCTTGTTCAAACTTACCTGTGACAAGTAACAGGTGTGGGCAAAATGAAAATCATACCTGAAACCAGATAAAAAGGGGAGAAGTAAGCTCAAATTTTAATTTTGCATTGTGTGTCTGTATGTGCTACACTAAGCATGGAGAACCTAAGGAGTAGAGAACTGTCTGAAGTGTGCAGCAAAATCAAGATGTTTACAACCCATGGTACTGTAGCTAATCTCCCTACATGGGGACGGTAGAGAAAAACTGATGTTTACAAGGCAGGATTGTCCGGATGGTTCAAGCTGTCCTGCATGCTCAGGGTTGCATCAGTGTCAGTGCGAACAATGCATTGACATTTTAATAAAATGAAACGCTATGGCAGAAGACCCAGGAGGACCACACTGCTGACACAGAGACATAAAACAGCTAGTCTACAGTTTGCCAAAATGTACATGAGTAAGCCAAAATACTTCTGGGAAACATCTTATGGATAGATGAGTAGGGATGAGTGAGTATACTCGCTACTATTCGGAACTCGCTGAATAGTAGCGGTATTCGGGCTACTCACTACTATCCGAGTATCTTATGATTACTCGGGAGTAGCGAGTAGTCCATTCACATTCACAGTGTATCTTTAGATACACTGCGAAAGTACCCTAAAAGTGAATAAAAGTTGTTAAAAATAATAAAATTACATACTCACCTGCCTGCATCGGGACCGTCCCAGAAAAAACCTGCGATCACCGTACAAAGACCTGTGACTTCCAGTCAATCAGATGGCTGGTAGCGATCTGGCCAATCAGACGGCGACACGTCACAACCACGTGATCGCTAGCGGCCACCTGATTGGCCAGATTGCAAGGTCCTATAAGGTGGCCGCTAACGATCACGTGGTTGTGACGTGTCGCTATCTGATTGGCCAGATCGCTACCGGCCATCTGATTGACTGGAAGTCACAGGTCCTTGTCCGGTGATTGCAGGTCTTCTGGGATGGTCCCGGTGCAGGCGTTGGACAAGTGAGTATGTTATTTTATTATTTTGAACAACTTTTATTCACTTTTATGGTCCATTTACACGCGGCCACAGGAAGGTAGAAACCGCAGGCATCGGACACAATTGTGCCTGTTGCCTTGAAAAGACCACGATTTGGCGGCATGTAATTCAGGACTTTCCTTCCTGTGTCTTCCCTGAAGGAAGGAAAGTCCTGAATTACACGCCGCCACATTGTGGTCTTTTCAAGGCAACAGGCACAATTGTGTCCGATGCCTGCCGGCTTCTACCTTCCTGTGACCGCGTGTAAATGGACCATTAGGGTACTTTCGCAGTGTATCTATGGATACACTGCGAAAGTAATCGGACTCGCTATACTCGCAACGAGTACCGAGCACCGGTATCTACTCTTTGCGAGTATAGCAATTCCGAATATTGCGATACTCGCTCATTCCTATAGATGAGCCTTTCGGAAAAGCACATCTTTCTGTTTACCGAAAACAGAATGAGGCTTATAAAGGAAAACACAGTACCTACAGTCAAGTAGAGTGGAGATTCAAAGGTGTTTGGGATTCTTTTTTTCTGCCTTTATCAATGGGTGCCTTGACTGTGTGCAAGCCATCATGAAATTTGAAGATTACCAATGGATTTTAGGTCACAATGTAGTGCCCAGGTCAGAAGGCTAGGTTTGCATTTTAGGTCATGGCTCTTCCAGGAGGACAATGAACCGTAACATAAACACTAAATCCCATTGAACACCTCTAGAGTGAACTTAAATTGCTGTTGGGAGAAGGAAAATATGAGAGACCTGGAGTAGTTTGCAAAAGAAGAGTGATCCAAAGGTGGTGCAACTGAATATTAAGTTGATGGTGCCAACAATTTTGTCCAGTACATTTTTAGAGTTACC
The DNA here is from genome assembly GCA_033576535.1 of Allobates femoralis. Taxonomy (NCBI): domain Eukaryota; kingdom Metazoa; phylum Chordata; class Amphibia; order Anura; family Aromobatidae; genus Allobates; species Allobates femoralis. The sequence goes on along the minus strand of JARQOC010000002.1, from coordinate 434,873,275 downwards.
TGTGAAATGATGTAAAATTTGCCTTTTTTTTCTCAGTTTTTTTGTGTTTTTCTAATATCTACAAAGGAAATAAACATGTATGACAAAACATGTTTAATTGCAATAATTTTATGGGAGAAATACTTCATTTTATGGAGCAATTCAAAGGATGACAACACTTTAAGCCATGACTGTATATAAAAATTTTCAAAAGAGATTGAGAAATTGAAGTATGCAGTTCTGGTTGCTTGCTAATGTCAACAAATATAGTCATTTTGTTAGGTTAGGGTCACATTTGCGTTTGATTTTTCATATCCTGAACCAGTTGTGAGCTTTTAAAAAGCTCAAAACCGCATCAGGAAATGCTCCTCATAGGAGCCCATTATAAAAACCAGATTGCATTACATGCAATCTGGTTACTGCATCTGGCTCTGCAGCCTGCGTGAAAGATCATGCAATCTGCAGTTTTCAGAGCGGTTGTAACATCCGCAATGTGGTAACCGCATTGCTCAGGATGTGTAATCCTGAGCAATGCGGTTCCCGTATACTTTGCTTATCCTGGCTGCCGCCGGGATAAGTAAAGAATTTAATGTTGTAAAAAAAGCATTAATATTCCTAATAATTGTGCCCATCATGTCTCTAGGGGGGGTGGGCACCCCCTAGAGACATGCTGGGCACAATTATTAGGAATATTACAGCTTTTTTTTTAAAGATCTTACAGTTTTCTCATCCCTGCGGCAGCAGGGATGAGCAAACTGTACGGTAAGCGGATTGCTCTGGATTACACATCCGGATTAATCCAGTTACCGGATTGCGGCTTCAGCAACACATTTTTCATGCAAAATGTGTCTGAAGCTAATTGCGTTCACCGCATTCGGATCTGGATGTGGTGAACGCAATTCTCTATTAAAGTGTGACCCTAGCCTTAGACTTTTTTCATGAATCCCCCCAAACTACCCATGGATCGCCACCTGTGGAGCAGACAGACATTTCATTTTGTATTATGCGATCTGAAGCCTTGAATCATTCTGTAAATGAATACATTTTCATAAAGTAATGGTGTCACAATGACCCATATGTTTCATTGTGTAGGGTGGATACTCATCCATTAATCTTTATGGATCTTGCTGATTGCTTCTGCTAAGGTCTCACTGTAATATGATTAAGCATTAAAGTGTTAGCATTAAAAGTCCCCATACAACTCAATTTATACTCGAAAATATCCAGCTGAGAGATAATTACTTCCCAACCTCCTGTCCTGTCTCTAACCCTGTTGTCTAGATGTATACAATGCTTTTTATTTGTCGCTGACCTATTTTTATCACATTATTGTTGTGTTGCAATTAAAGATTTAAGTAGCGTAACATTGATTTCTGAAACGCAAATAAATACATTAGTGTTTGTTAAAAGCCGTTGCCATTTGTTTCCGAGGCTAAAGGTGTGTTGGTAAAATCAAACAATTTATAATATCATGAAATATATTATTATCTGCAGATCTTAAAATTCCTTAGATAAATGAAGTCTAAGATCTATGTAGCTTGAAGGAATTAATAAATCATTTCTTGTATCCTGTATTAGGGGAACAGTACGCTTGCAACTTTTTCACGCACCAGCGGTAACCCTTCATTATCTCCCATTAGTTCCTTCGGATTTTTTTCCCAGCTCTTCCAATCTCAAGGTCATGCTGGGCCTTATCTTTCTTCTCATTCAGATAGGCTCTTGGGGCAGAGCGGATGAATGGGAGCAATATTTGGCATGGGAAAGATAAACTCCTTATGTGAAAACAAGGAAATGAATACAGGAAACTGGTATCCTAACTGGATTTTAATTACATAAAAATGTTAATGACTTTTTCCTCTTTTCCCTTGGAGGCAGACTTTGTAACATGTTTTTATCTTTCTTACTTTTTTCTTTGCTGTAGAAGAAATTATATTCAGGGGAATCACTGGAAGTTAATACTTTCAGTTCTACTGAGCAGTCTTATGGCATCTATAAAAGTGATTCAGCATCTGAAAAAAGGAAAATAAAAATAAATACACTTATACGTGTATAAATGCATAACAACTAACAGCAGTTTTTGTAATAAAGTTTTTTAATGTGCGCTGTATTAAAACATTGCTCTTACTTTTTGCGGTATAAAGTTAGTTAATACATAAGATACACACATTTTTAATGGACAAAACATACCAATTCTATAAACTCACTTTATTACTAAATGCAAAATACTGATCTCATTTTAGCCTTTTCCCTTGTAAAACAGTGGGATTGAAAACTAAAAAGCTTTAGAAAGTAATGCAAAAATGTACACTTAAATATAAAATTGGTATGTATCATTTTTTAACATGCTTCTATGTGACATTTGCATAAATGTAGTTACCATGCAATGACAGGTTAATGTGGAAATGCAGGCAAAATTTGATCTTTTTTTGTCATAGGTAGGGTACTTTTTTCCCACGATGCAATATTTGTGGACCCCCTAGAGGACAGATACAATGGACAACACCACATAAACAGAGGAAATGTAGGAGTGACTAAAGAGGTATAAACCAATGGATCAGACAGCTAGGTTGAGCTTGTGAATGGCAACAGGTGGTGATCACTGCAGATGATTGTAATGTTCATAAAAAAGGAAAGGAAGCTGCACTCACCATACTTTGCCTAAAAACAGGGTCCTTTATTTTAAGTCCATTTAAAACAAGGCAGATGCAGAAAGATACGTCAGCATGGTGCTGTGGACAATAGCTGTTTTGTGCGACTCCCGTACTTCAAACAGGTCCTGTTGAAGTGCGGGAGTCGCACAAAACAGCTTCTGTCCCATGTACCATGCTGTCATACCTCTCTGCGTCTGCCTTGTTTTAAATGGACTTGAAATAAAGGGCTCTGTTTTTAGGGAAAGTTTAAGGGAGTGCCACTTTCTTTTTTTTTATGAAGCTACAATGGGCAAAATCCCTCCAGCACTAATGTCCCTGATTGGAGAGAACTTTGATCCTGATGTAAGGGTTTAGTTAAGTTGGATAAATGAACATAAAGTTAAAAATAAATTAAAACTCATATTTAAAGATTTTAAGTTAGTGATGTAAGATCAGAGAACCAAATTCCAGTGTTGTGTCACTTTCTAAGCTACTTGGTGTAGTTTTAAAAAATTATTATTTTCAGCGGGATATTGTCAATAAATGACTAGCAAACCTGCTACCATACAACTCTCCATATTTATGAGATCTGTATAACTCCAATCCTAATACTGATTGACAGCTTTTTCCCTATGCACAGTGCACAAAGAAAGCTGCCAATCAAAGTGTGTAGGTTGGGTTATACAGAGCTCAGTTTTCAGAGAACTTGGAAATTTGCAGCAAATAAAACAATGATTTTATTAAAAAAAAGATATACAATAAGCAACCTAGTAGGCGATACATTGCCTAGAATGAAGATCTCTGCCCCTATATAATGCTGCTTTAAAATGGGATAACCAAAGTCTGGTGACATTTTTCCTTTAGATATACGAAATAAGCATGAGCCAAAACAAAATTCCCTGGTTGTGTTTTGAGTTTGGATGCTGTTCATATGCAAGTTTGTTGAAAGGCTGCAACGCAACTGACCAACAAGCTTTTCATCTGTGGACACATTCATAGCCATCACAGCCATGCCGAGTACTCGCACAGCTGTGATTGGCCAGCTGCATCCCGTCTATATAGGACCCAGTGATGAGATGCTCGGCACACACTGTCCTCTGGAAGTTGAAATTATTTAAGTAAATAATTAAAATAAATGACATGGAGTCCCTCTATTTTTGATAACCAGCTAAGATAAAACAGGGTAAATTTAAGCAGGCAGCTGAGGGCTGTACCCCCGCAGATGTGTGCTCAACTTTGGTTGGCTATCAAAAATGGGGGGACACCATAACATTCTTTTTAATTTATTTACTAATCACATTTGTTTGCAGGGCAATTGTCCTGCTCTTACCCCAGATGCAGACACAGGGGACCCTGCGGCTGAAACAGGAGGGCACCTCTTAGGAGAGGGGTGACCCAGACGTGGAAGGGGGCCACTCCAGTACAGGTAGGAGCCAGCTGGAGACCAAGGTCACCACCACCACACTGGAGCCGAGGCAGTTAGTAATGGTTTATCCCTGACTGCAGACCGGCAGGATGTGGGCCTAATAGTAGTTAAAAATGCCCCTACAGAAAATGAGAATGAGTCCCGAAACTAGTGTAGATAAGTGAGCTTTAGGAAGTCCAAACTGACCAGAATATGGCTATTGCACACTTATCAAAAATAAGCTGCTAAAAGCAGACAGGGCTTATATGACCAGTGCTGGCAGTCTGAGGCAGACACTGAGAAACACAAACAGCAAGTTGCAGGTGAATCACTGAAATCAGGAGAGGTTGCTGGAAAGAGACAAGCCAGACTTACTTGAGGAAGAGCAATCCTGAGACATAAGGAGGCAGGAATTCAAGCAGAATACCTAAGAATTGGATAGAAGGTAAACTAGGGTTTTTAAAGGCAGGGAAGGAGGATCACATGAACAGGAGCAAAGCAGCAGAAGCCATTTTAGAAAAGGGCTAGCATGTACAAAAGGTAAACAGAAGATCTAGAGTCCTGACAACAACCAACATAGGAAGGATTCCCTCATAGAGCAACTATGTTTTTAAAAATGCCTCTACAGAGTCTGTGTTCAGAATTCACTAAAAAAGAGAAGCTTTAAAGAGTTCCCTCAAAGAGCAAGAATTAAAACAAATGCTCCTACAGAGCTTGTTTTGAGACCTCACACACACAGCCAACATAGAGTTCCCCCACAGAACAATTTAACAAAGGCCCATATAGAGCTTGTTTTCAGAGTTCACCCACTCAACCAACACAGGAAGAGTTATTCCAGAGAACAACTATTTTAAGAGTCCCTCTGGAGAGCCTGTTTTCAGGGTTCAACCATAAAGCCAACAGTGTAAGATTTTCCACATTAAGCAGTAAAAAAAGGCCACTACAGAGTACGTTTTCAGAGTTCGCCCACACACAGCCAACATAGGAAGAGCTCCCCAACAGAACAACAAAACCTGTACAGAACCTGTGTTCAGAACTCACTCAAACAGCCAAGATTAGAAAAGTGGAAAAGATCCCCAACAGAGCAAGAATTAAAAAAATGACCCTTCAGCTCAAGCTTTCAGAGCGAGCTTACCCACATTTTCATAATTGGAAAAGTTCTTCCACAGAGTAAGAATATAAAAAAGGCCACTACACAGCCTGTTTTTTTTAATTCACTTATACAGCAAATATAGAAACAGTTCCCAACAGAGCATATTTTTTTAAAGAAAACATGTCTTCTACAGAATCTGTTTTCAGAGTTCACCCACACAGCTAACATAAGAAGAGTTCTCCCATAGAACAACAATTTTAAGAGTACCCCTACGGAGCCTGTTTTCAGGGTTAAAACACATTTCCTGATTGCAAGAGTTCCACTTCAGAGCAGCAATTAAAAAGGGCTCATACGGAGCCTGTTTTCAGAGTTTGCCCACATAGCCAAAATAGGAACAGTTCCCCCACATAGCAACGATTTTGACAAAGGCCCCTACAGAGACTCTTTTCAGAGTTCACACACACAGCCAACATAAAAATGGTTCACCATAGAGAGCAGCAATTTTTTTATAAAAGGTCCCTACAGAGTCTGAGTTCAGAATTCAGTTAAGTAACGAAGATTGGAAGAGTTCCACCGGGTCATTCCATGTCAAGTGATCCAAAAATGAATATTTTTTTTCCCTGACGTCCTCAGATTTTTAAAAAAAATTTTCTATCTGAAGAACAACTTTATCTAATTACAAAAAAAAAGTTTTGAATTTTTTTCTTTATCTGTTAATTTTTTACAGATTTTTAAAGTTTTAAAAAAGTGCGAATTTTGGCCTGGTATGGCTTTACATTTTCTATCATATCTCGGGCTAGAAATAAGATAGAGAAACAAAATAAACACCAATCTACTCAGAACTGTCCAGGCTTTCATCAGATATGTCACAAGAGGATATTTGTTAATATTTTACCCATGTGATCGCAAGCGCAAAACTTTAAAACGCATTTCCGAAAAATCGGCGCGCTTTAAATATTTCAAAAACTGCCCATGTGTCTGCTGTGCTCTTAGCCACATCTGTACCAAATTTCAAGTTGGGATCGCAATGGGATCATATTTTAACATATTTTACTAGTAAGAGCGTCAATGGGTCATTCCATATCAAGTGATCTAAATATGAATATTTTTTTTTACCTGACGTCTTTAGATTTTTTTTTTTTTTTTCCTTTATGAAGTACTACTTTAGTTAATTACAAATTAAAAGTTTGGAATTTTTTTCTTCATCAGTTAATTTTTTACAGATTTTTAAAGTTTAAAAAAAGGGTGAATTTTGGGCTGGTACGACTCTACATTTTTTTATCTCAGGCTAGAAATAAGATAATGAAGTGGGAGAGGCGTCATTTTACTCAGAACGGTAACAGCTTTCATTTGAGATGTTACAAGACTATGTTTCTTTATATCAAATTCAAACTATTGACGGGCAATTGTGAAAAAATGACTGATTGTGTTCTTGGTGACTTTTGAATTGACACTATAATAGTTAAATATTTTGCACTTAGGTCCAATGAATGCGTCCATGGGGTCAAGCTGGGACAGAGTCATCACAAATTAGCCTTATTTGCAGATGACCTGCTACTTTACATCTCCCAGCCCCTGGTCTCCATCCCTTCGGTCTTAATGGAGTTTGAACGGTTCGGACAATTGAGCAACTTTAAAGTGAATTGCTCCAAAACCGAGGCACTCAATATTTCTTTGCCTGGAGAATTGGTTTCTCATCTATCTAAACAGTTCCCATTTAAATGGAAAGTAGAAGCCATTAAGTACTTGGGAGTCCTTATACCAAAAGATCTTAAACAAATATTCAATTTAAATTATCAACCCCTTTTGACTAACGCGGAATCGGCATTTACCTCCTATAGACAATTAAAGCTATCCTGGTTCGGGAGAATAAACGTAGTCAAGATGGATGTCTTGCCCCGACTCTTATATACTTTTCAGACAGTTCCTGTTCTATTGGATAGAGGTTTCCTCTCCAAAATGCAATCTATGATCCTTAGATTTGTCTGGGGGGGCAACAGGTCCAGATTGCGAATGAATATCCTATCCTTGCCCGAGACCAGAGGAGGGGTTGGACTACCCAACATACGAGCGTACTTTGAGGCTTCCTCTCTTGTTAGAGCTCTAGATTGGCATTATCATGCGTCCTCCAAGAAATGGGTAGGGGTGGAGCAAGAGGGTTTGGGGATTCCGCTGAAACACCTGCTTTGGATTTCCCCTAAACACTCCACAGACCTAGTACCTTTGACAGACATGACCAGAAACACCTTGAAGGTATGGCACCTAGTGACGAAAACCCTCCGCTTAAATGACAGACTTAGCCCTTTGACTCCCCTTTTTTCCAACCCATCTTTCCCACCCAGATTTGACAGGCAGAGATTTTTATGTTGGCGGATTGTGGATGACACCCGAGTAGGACAGACTCTGTCCAGTGGTGGTTTGCCCCCGATGGCAGAGCTACAACTCAAAGAACCTACGAGACCTCTTAAGTGATTCGAATTTCTCCAATACAGAGCATAATTATATTCAGCTGACCACTCTTGCAGGGTAAGATTGACGCCCAACGTATTGGAGAGGTTATTCCAACTGGAGGCTCCACCGAGGCGCAAAATATCATTTCTATACCAGGCCTTAGGGTCCATGAGAGAGCAGGGCACCCTTTACTTCCAACGTGCTTGGGAGAGGGAATTGGGGTGTAGCATTTCAGAAGCTAATTGGCAGAAATGCTTTATATTTACTCACTCACTAGCTAGCGCTTGTTCTGCACAAGAAAGAAGCTATAAGCTGCTCACTAGATGGTACTTGTGCCCGACGACACTCCGGAACATGTTCCCTGGAACCCCTGATACCTGCTGGCGCTGTGGGGAAGAGAAGGGTACAATGATACACATTTGGTGGAGTTGTGGGGAAATCCGGCGGTTCTGGTCTGAGGTTTTCAATGCATACGCCCGGATAACAGGTAAACAAGCCGAATGCTGCCCAGAATCGGCAATGTTATCCATTTTTCCAGGTCCTATTGGGCTACAGAAGAGGGATATTCTCCGCTTTTGCATCTCGGCTGCTCGTGCTGTGATCCCGAGGTTCTGGAAATCAAGCCGGGCTCCATCTCTACTTGATTGGTTCAAAGAATTGATGGACACATATCGAATGGAGGAGCTCGCAGCTGATGCGTCGGGATCTCGGAACAAATTCTTAGGGATTTGTGTTGAATGGATTCTTTTTCACGACTCTGCAGAATTTAGGAGTACTCTTTCCAGCACAGATAATATGGCTCGACCTCTGGCTGATGGGGAGCCAGTGGGATGAGTACCCTTTCTCCTTCCCATACCTCACCCGTCCCCCCCCCCCCTCCTTTTTTTCTTTTTTTCTTACGTGGCTTTTCTTTCCCAGTATAACTTTTTCTAATGGTTTTTGTTTCTCTTCTCTCTCTCTTCTTTTCTATCTCTCTTTTCTTCCCATCTGATACATTCAGTCTAGGTATTTCCTTTCTACGCCTATACCTTCAGAATTCTAGTGAACATTAGACAGGTATCGAAAACTCTGAGCTGTGAGTAGATCATTAATATTTCGGCCTTCCTTTCCGGTACACCAGTCGCTAGACTATTCCAACTAGGCCTCAACGGGTAATGACCCACTTACGTGGTCAACCTGTTAGAAAGGGCCAAGTGATAAAAATCATTCTGCTGGGGCTGCTTGTCCCCTTGACATCAGAACATCTCAAAACCCTGAGAAAGGTTGTATACTTGAGTGTTTGGAATTATATTTAGATTGTAGTATATATTGCACCAGAGATAAGCGCAAAAGTAAATTTGCAGCTTATCTTAAAGTTACTAATAACTTTGTGAATTCTCTTTTTGTATATTTTATATGTCTCAAGATTTTGTTAAAAGATTGAATGTATGTCTTTCATATGTTTTTTCAAAATTTAATAAAAATGAGATTAACCATAGTTAAATATTTTAAAATATGATCCCATCACGATCCCAACTTGAAATTTGGTACAGATGTGGCTAAGAGCATAAAAGACACATGGGCAGTTTTGGAAAATTTTTATTAAAATGTTTTTTTCGGAAATGCGTTTCAAAATGTTGCGTTTGCATTCGCATAGGTAAAAAATTAAAATTAACAAATATACTCTTGTGACATATCTGGTGAAAGCCTGGACAGTTCTGAGTAGAATGGTGTTTATTTTGTTTCTCTATCTTATTTCTAGCCCGAGATAAAAAAATTTAAATTCGTACCAGGCCAAAATTCACCCTTTTTTTAAACTTTAAAAATCTGTAAAAAATTAACTAATGAAGAAAAAAATTCCAAACTTTTAATTTGTAATTAACTAAAGTAGTACTTCATAAAGGAAAAAAAAAAAAAAAATCTAAAGACGTCGGGTAAAAAAAAATATTCATATTTAGATCACTTGATATGGAATGACCCATTGACGCTATTAATAGTAAAATATGTTAAAATATGATCCCATTGCGATCCCAACTTGAAATTTGGTACAGATGTGGCTAAGAGCAAAGCAGACACATGGGCAGTTTTTGAAATATTTAAAGCGCGCCGATTTTTCGGAAATACGTTTTAAAGTTTTGCGCTTGCGATCACATGGGTAAAATATTAACAAAGATCCTCTTGTTACATATCTGGTGAAAGCTTGTATAGTTCTGAGTAGAATGGTGTTTATTTTGTCTCTCTATCTTATTCCTAGCCTTAGTTATGAGGAGAAACGTAAAGGCAGGCAACAGCGAAATTCACACTTTTTCCGAACTTTGAAAATCATTTAAAAAAAAAAAAAAATTTTTTTTAAAAATTTTCTCTTCACATTTTGCATTGTCTGACATGCTATTATCAAATAACAAAATCTCAAAAGAATTAAAAATATAGAGGTAATAATCATTGGTTCACTTGACATGGAATGACCCCACCATGGAGCAAATATTTAAAAAAAAAATCCCCTACAGGGTCTGTTTTCAGAGATCTCCCACAGGGACAACATGGGAAGAATACCCACAGAGCTACAATTTTAGGAGTCACATACAGAGCATACAGTGAAGGAAATAATTATTTGATCCCTTGCTGATTTTGTAGGTGTGCTCACTGAAAAAGACATGAACAGTCTATAATTTTAAGAGTAGGCTAATTTTAACAGCGAGAGAAAGAATTTCAAAAATAAATTCCAGAAAATCACATTGTCTAAATTATATAAATGTATTTGCATTTTGAAGAGAAAAATAAGTATTTGATCCCCTACCAACCATTAGGAGTTCTGGCTCCTACAGACCAGTTAAATGCTCCTAATTAACTCGTTACTTGCATTAAATTGTCACCTGTATAAAAGACTCTTGCTCACACACTCAATTAATCAGACTCTATCCTCTACAACATGGACAAAACCAAAGAGCTTTCTAAGGGTGCATACTCTTTAAATGCAGCATTTTGGATGCAGCATCTTGCCACTGGATCCAAAACAATAGCAGCATAGTGGATGGGATTTGTGGAAATCCCATCTTCACTATGCTTTACCCGACTGCAGCATCTTTGCAGCTGGGGTGGGGGTTTATGGACTTTCGCATCTACGCAGCATGTTCATTTCATGCTGCGGAGTTGGAAGTCGCTGGAAGTCGTTGGAGAAGCTGCTCTGCACTCACCACAGATGGTGAGTACAGAGCGGCTGCGCACTCCCTACACTCACTGGTGGGTTCCCTAAGGCCGGAGGCACTGTGTCCAAGACGCAGCACCTCCGGATCGTTAGCACATACTATAAGGATGACATGGAAAAGATCCTACACCTGCACAAGGCTGGAATGGGCTGCAAAACCATAAGTAAGACGCTGGGTGAGAAGGAGACAACTGTTGGTGCAATAGTAAAAAGTAAAAGAAATACAAAATGGGTGTCAATCGACATCGATCTGGGGTTCCACGCAAAATCTGACCTTGTGGGGTATCCAGGATCATAAGGAAGGTGAGAGATCAACCTAAAACTAAATGGGGGGAACTTGTTAATGTTAATGTTTCAAGGCATCTGGAACCATTGTCACCAAGAAAACCATCATTAACATATTACGCCATAATGGATTAAAATCCTGCTATGCTCGCAAAGTCCCACTGCTCAAGAAGGCGCATGTGCATGACCGTTTGAAGTTTGCCAATGAACACCTTGGTGATTCTGAGAGTGATTGGGAGAAGGTGCTGTGGTCAGATGAGACAAAAATTGAGCTCTTTGGCATTAACTGTTTGGAAGAAGAGAAATGCTGCCTATGACACAAAGAACACCATCCCCACTGTCAAGCATGGCGGTGGAAACATTATGTTTTTCGAGTGTTGTTCTGCTAAGGGCACAGCACTACCTCACTGCATCAATGGATTAATGGATGGAGCCATGTACTGTAAAATCCTAAGTTACAACCTCTTTCCATCCACCAAGACATTAAAAATGGGTAGTGACTGGGTCCTCCAGCACGACAATGACACAAAACATACAGCCAATGCAACAAAGGAGTGGCTCAGAAAGAAGCATATTAAGGTCATGGAGGTGTCTAGCCAGTCTTCAGTAGAGATGAGCAATGTTCGATCGAACATATTCGCCAATTTCAAATTCAACCTGTTTTGGACTATGTTTGAGTTATTCATCGAATGCGAATGATTTGCTAAAAATTCTGTAATTCGAGGTTATGTTCGATAACTGTTCATTGGCCAAAAGCGTTACTGACTTTTCACAGTAATGCTTTTGTTCAACGTTATTATGAGTTTCAGTGTCTATGAATAGTGGGCGGGAAGGGGGGCCTGGGGAGAGGTCTGTGTTCAAATAATACAGATCTCCAATTTCTTTTTCTTTACCGCACTTAGTGTTGGTGGTCCGTTATGTCAGCCTATCAGCACGCATAGAGCAAAGTGCACTTTTTGCACACAAGGGCTTGTGTCATTGGCTGAGTATGTCACATGTCCTTGCCATGTAAAAACTAGCCATTTTCCCTCCTCACGATTTTCTCAGTGTTGGAGCTCAGTGTCAGCCGCTGCCGCTGTGTGCACTACAGAGAAAGATAGATAGATAACGATTCCATTCCAAGTTAGATGGAGAGATAGTAGGTTTAGGGACTCCTTCCAAGAACAACCATTTTTAGGGCTTAAAAGCACTGCTGGCAAGGCAGATCAATTCCAGTGCTGTGTTGAAATCTATATACAGTAGATCCTGTGCTTTGCAAGCATTTTTTATAACATCTGGCCAATTCTTGCCAAGCAAATTATTTTTGGCTGGTAGCAGTGTGTACCAGGGAGGGGTATAGCACTGTTGTAAAGAAACCTACACCTCCTGTATTTACAAGCCTTTTTTTACTGCATCTAGCCAAGCAAACCCTTTTTGGCTAGTAGCAGTGTGTGCCAGGCAGGGGTGTAGCACTATTATGAAGACAGCTACACCTCCTGTGTTTACAAGATTTTTTTTTACTGCATTTAGCCAAGCAAATCCTTTTTGGCTAGTAGCAGTGTCTGCCAAGCAGTGGTGTATCACTGTTGCAAAGAAAGCTACACCTGTGTTTACAAGCCTTTTTTTACTGCTTCTAGCCAAGCAAATCCTTTTTCGCTAGTAGCACTGTTTGGATAGGCAGCTGTGGTCTAGTGTTCTGTTGAAACCTACTGCCACACTGTGCAGAAAACCCTTTTTTATTGCATTTGCCCAAACCTAGTTACCAAATCAATGTAGGGTAGTATCACTGTTTGGCTAGGTAGCTGTGGTCCAGTGTTCTGTTGAAATCTACCACCACACAGCGCAGAAAACACTTTTGTATTGCATCTGCCCAAACCTACTTACCAAAATCTATTTAGGGTAGTACCACTTTTTGGCCACTCAGCTCTGCTAGTTTTACATCTATAGTGTTTTGTTCCAAGAACAACAGAGTTGCCAATTCGTTACCCTCAAATATGTGTGGTAAAAGGTCTGCTGATGGTGGAAAGTGCAATAGGCGTGTTGGATAGGATAAAAGTCTTTGTGTACGTGGGGTAGGTGCTAATGTAACAGAAACATCTGCTGAACAAATACCATCTTCAAGAGTCCTGAGTAAATCATCCCAGTTCCCTGGTGCCTACCCAGGCCAGAAAGACTGTATCATCAGTCTATCTGCTTTAAGAAGTTGCAAGTAAAACCCAATCAGAGTTAGTGACTGGTGTGACGTACTTTATTTCCTTCACCTAAGGAGTAACACACTGCTGCGTTGAAAGGACAAGTGACAAACCCATTTGGTAAGTTGCCTCCCTATGTAAAAACTATTACAACTGCCCTGGGGATCCCGCACCACCTACGGGGTGCGTAACCATCTAGCTTCCCTACCATCACCCTGGAGGTCTGACCCACATCTCCGGTAACCATACCGGAACCTAGGTGGCATCACAAACTACTTTTATTTTTATTATTTTTACTGACTTTCAGCGACCACCAGGGCCACGGGACCGAGCACAGGCCCCCATGACATCCCCCGAGAATGAACGCCAGGAGCATAGTACCCAATGGCTCTGGGACGGGTCAACTTTTGGCATCACAAACAGGATCCTGTGCCCTTAACCGACAGGTGCTGTGCACCTTTGACTGTGTTTTAAAGAAGGTTCTACTGATGGGCTCCAAAATGGCAGAGTCAGAGACTTGATGCAATGTGCAGGCCCGGGGTGTGCCTCAACCTCCCATTGTGGGAGGGCCCTGAAAGAGGAGTGACAACCCAGACCCGCCCCAATTGCCAAGGAAAAACCAAGGGGCAGGTCTGAGGCTGGACTGTCCCTGCCAGAGACTATAAATGGTGGCAGGAAGGGCAAGGCAAAAAGAGGCGAGAACAGCAGCTAGGGATGAGTGTGGTTGATGGTTCAGCCATGGCGTCTAGGAATCTGCAATATCCGGGCCATGAGATGGGAGAAGTCGGCAACCCTGAAGTCGCAGAGGAGGGTGCTACTTTGTTCCTGGCTAGAAGCTGCAATGCGAATTCTGAGAGGCAACATTAAGAGACTTGAGTACCCAGCTGAACAAATGGCTGAGTTGGGCCTTCCGGCGCTGGAGAGTAAACACCCACCATGCCCTTGCCCAGTGAGCTGTGCAGCCAGAGTCCGATGACACGGGACTAGCAGAGACTTCTGTCCTGGTGCCGAGGGTAAGAGACCAACCCCAGGGTGAGCCCGAGGTTCCCAGGATCGACCAACCGACAAACCAGCCAGCCCCTGAAGGAAATGAGATGACCGAGGCCGAGTCGGAAGTTCCAGTGATGCCTGAGATATCCGAGGGAGATGTCTTAGAGGTCCCGGCGGTGATGCCTGCAGTGGTGGTGGAGCCAGATGCGGAGGAGCTTACTAGCTATGAGGAGTATGAGCCCGAAGAGGATGAGGATGAAAACTTGGAGGCGGTTGGGACATCAGAGCCCCATTTCTTGTGGTGGGAGAATCTACAGGGCAGACCAGTTGGACGGGTCGGTGCAGCTGCCATGACTGATGCATAAGACTGTGCACCAGCTCCAACCCTGGAGCAACCAGACTTCTCTTTTCAGCATTTACAGGAGCCGCACACTGCTGCATTGAAAGGAAAAGTGACAAACCCATCTGGTAAGCTGCCTCCCTGTGTAAAAAACTATTACAACTGCACCAGGGATCCCTCTCCACCTACGGGGAGCGTAACCATCTGGCTGCCCTACCATCATCCCGGAGGTCTGACCCGCAGCTCCGATAACCATACTGGAATCATAGGTGGCGTCACAAACTGCTTTTATTTTTATTAATTTTACTGACTTTCAGTGACCACCAGGGCCATGGAACCGGGCACAGGTCCCCGTGACATTCCCCGAGGATCAACGGCCAGAACCGAGTACCCCTTGGCGCTGGGGTGGGTCATTAGCTCATTTCAGAATAAATGAACAGTCTTTAGGAGTGATTAGGGAGAGGGGACAATTCTGGTCTGGTGTAAGGCTGGGGTCACACTTGGCATGAGTTTTTTTTAGTGACTTAAAAAAACTCATGCGTTTTACCATGCGTTTTTTCATGTAATTATGAGTTTTTTAAGGTGTGCGATGGCACCCTGCGTTTTTGGGTGCGTTTTTAAATCTGCACCAAAAAATAGTGCATGCACTATTTTTTGGTGCGTTTTTTAACATGGGCCCCTATGGAAAACGCATGCAAAAACGCATGTACAATTAGTACCATTTAGTGCCATTCAAAAACGCATGCGTTTTTATAACATGGGTTCCTATGGAAAACGCATGTGTTTTTCAATGATACTAATTGTACATGCATTTTTGCATGCGTTTTCCATAGGGGCCCATGTTAAAAAACGCATGCGTTTTTGGAAATGCACCAAAAACGCATGGTACAGTCACACATGCGTTTTTGCTGTTAGGGCATGCGTTTTTTAACATGGGGGCATATGGGTGCGTTTTTACATGAGTTTTTGAAAACGCAGGTCTCCAAAAACGCTTGTAAAAAACGAAAGTGTGACCCTAGCTTTATTCTGTTTTGCCTATGCACTTGAAATTTTTCTAAAATAAAAGCATCTGGTTTTTGAAAGTCCTAACCGATCTTCTTTTTTGCTCGCTGGATATTTTTTTTAAAGCATTTTCTGAGGCAGAGGCTGAGTCCTTTTAAATGCTGAGCTGGTGTCGCCATCCGGATAACTGGTGAGCTGAATATTCTTATTCTACTTATAGAAAAATTATAGCTCTCAAAATATGGTACTGTAAACACTTTGTTAAAATGTTTTAGCGTTTGATAGTTGCCAAACATAAAACTCCAATAGTAAAAGTTTGTAAGGACCTGAAGGGTCATCAGGTCCTAGCGCCTGCTCAATGCAGTATTCACTATAACATCCATGACATGGTAGCTTATTCCACTGATTAATCACCCTCTATATCAAAACGTTGCTTCTAATATCCAATCTGTCTTCCACTTTCAGTTTCATCCCATTGCTTCCATGAGCAAATGTAAATAGTGCTGATCCCTCCACATCTGCTGTTATTTGTTCCTTCTTTCTCCCAAATATCGCAGTAGGAATCAGCTTATATTTATCCTGCACTCTACGCTGAGCACTTTCTGGGATTTACATTTAAATCTCTGAAATACGTGATTTAGGCTGTGGTCACAGTTGCCATGCGTTTTTTTTATTGATTTAACAAAACTCATGCTTTTTTTCATGTCAGCATGAGTTTTTTAAGGTGTGTGATGGCTCCCTGCGTTTTTGGCTGCGTTTTTGAATCTGCACCTAAAAATAGTGCTTGTAGTATTTTTTTGTGCGTTTTGAAAAACGCATGCGTTTTTGTAGAAAACGCATGCGTTTTTATAACACGGGTTCCTATGGGAAACGCATGCAAAAACGCATGTACACTTAGTACCTTTTAGTGCCATTAAAAAACGCATGCGTTTCCCATAGGAGCCCATGTTAAAAAAACGCATGCGTTTCCGGAAACGCATGCGTTTTTTTAACATGGGCTCCTATGGGAAACGCATGCGTTTTTGAATGGCACTAATTCTACATGCGTTTTTGCATGCGTTTTCCATAAGGCCCCTTATTAAAAAACGCATGCGTTTTTGGATATGCTCCAAAAACGCATGGGACAGTCACACATGCTTTTTGGCTATTTAGGCATGCGTTTTTTTAACATGGGGGCCTATGGGTGCGTTTTTACATGCGTTTTTGAAAACGCAGGTCTCCAAAAATGCATGTGAAAAATGGTACTGTGACCACAGCCTTAGACAGAACCTTCATGGAATTCTCTATATTGAGGTAGAGGGAGCCATTTTTACTCTTTTAAATGTTTGTAAAATGAGGTCAGCCACAGTTTGATGCACTTCTGAACAGAGGTTAGAGTTTAAAGTAACTTTTTTGCATCATTATAGTGAATGAATCCGTTATAGGTTTTCTCTTAATCATGTTATTTGGAGATTTAGATGAAAACCCCAATGTAAGTGATCAGTGTAGAACACAGGATAACTTTAATCCAAAATGACAAGCAAAATGTTCCCAGTAAGTTTCAACTCATTCCACAAAAATAAAGCAAGTCACCCCTGTATTATCAGTTAATGAAAATACAAGGAGTTTCCATTGTATGGGTAGCACAACGGCTCTGGCAGAGCACCATGGCTTATCTTTCTTCAATCCTTAAAGAAATCAAGCCAAATTTGTGCTCCCAAATCCAAAGCACCCCCTCCCTTCTGAGCCCCACAGTGTGCTGAAAAAGCAGTTAGTATCAACATGATTCTCAGTACAGCAGGGAGGAAAAACAATTAATGTGTGCATTTCTCCAGAAGCACAGACAGAGGGCAAAGAACAAGCTGTGAATTTGCAATGTTTTTTCTGGAAATTACCCATGGAGTCAAAATAGTTACTGCACCAGTACATAAAATCCCAGAGGGTGTCATTTCCAAAATAGGGTTATTTGAGGCAGATTCTTCTCTTTTGGCACTTACGGATTCAGCAAACGGAGTCAACAAACTATTCAAGGAAAATCTGCTATCCAAAAGTCAAATGGTGATACTTCCATCCCAAACCTTGCCATGTGGCCAAACTTTACTTTAGAGCTACATATGGGGTATTGCCACATTCAACAGAAATTGCCTAGCAAATTTTGATGCCATTTTTACCTATCCAATGTTGTTAAATTTTAAAATCTTAGGCTAAAACTAAATTTTAATGGTAAAAATGTAATTATGTTTTCATTCACACACAATGGTATAAAGTTCCAAGAAGCACTTATGATGTCAATATTTTCACTGCACTCCTAGATCAGTTCATTAAAGAGTATAGTTTGTTAAATGGGGTCATTTGTTGGAGGGTTCTGCCATTCTAGCACCTCTGGGGCTCTACCAATTTGACATGGCATGGCAAACTATAAGAGCAAAATCAGTTCAATAAAAAAGCGCTCCTTCTCTTCTGAGCTTTTGCATTGCACCTCAAAAGAAGTTTTCAACCACATATAAGGTATTGGCATATTCAGGAGAAATTGCCTAATATATTGTACCATTCATGTTATCCTATTACCGTTTTTGAAAATTAAAAACTTGGGGCCAAAGCAATTTATTTTAGAAAACATGATATGTTTAATTTACTAAGCCCAATATTAAACAATCCTTTGAATCATCTGAGAGTTAAAATGCTCAATTTTCCCCTAAATAAATTCTGTGTAATTTATAAACTGGGGTCACTTCTAGGGGTTTGTGCTGTTTTGGCATGGTAGGGGCTTTTCATATGTGCCATAACATCCATAATCTATTTAACCCAAAATGGTTCTCAAAATAGAGCTGTTTTCTTCCGAGCTCTGCCATGCGCCCAAACAGTAGTTTTCCCATCGTTGTATTGAGGAGAAATTGAGAAATTGCACAACAAACTTTATGGTCCATTTTTTCTAATTACCCTTGTAAAAATGAAAACTTTGGGGCTTAAACTACATGTTTGTAGAGAAAATTAATTTATTCCTTTTTACCAATCAATATTAAACAATTCTGTGAAGCACCTGAAGAACCTATAGTTTGAAGAAGATCAGCACACCTTCAGGTAAATTCCTTGCAAGGTGTAGTTTGTCGGGGGTTTCAACTGTTTAGGCACATCATGGGCTCTGCAAATGAAACATGGTGTCTGCAATCTATTTCAACCAATTTTATGCTCTAAAGTTGAAATGCCACACTTCCCTTCTTATCCCTACCATGTGCCCAAACAGTAGTTTTCCAGCACATATGGGGTATCTCTGTACTTACGACAAATATTAAATTGTGCATAATCCATTTTCTCCTGTTATCCTTGTGCACATATTAATTAATCATTATTTTGTGTAATTAATTAACCTATCTGGTTAAGGGCATAAAAATTCAAAGTTCAAAAATTGCTAAATTTTCAATTTTTTTTTACATTTTAAAATTTTTCACAAATAAACGCAAATCATATCGACTAAAATTTATCACTACTAGAAATTACAATATGTCATGAAATAATATATAGGAAACTGGGTTTTGTTAAGATACCATCACACGGCTCGATATCGCCCGCAACATCCCTGAAAAATCCCGGGTTCAGCGATATTGCGGCGACATCACAAGTGCATTGTGCTGTGTGACAGCACAATGCAACTGCGATAAATTGTTAGTTGCGAGTTGCCAGGTTTTCCATCATGTTGGAAAACTTGGCAATGTCGCACCAGAGATTTGGCTGCATCTTGCTGTGTGACACCGCAATAGCGATGTTGCCAGCGATGCCGCCTATTTGCAACATTGCAGCGTATCGGTCACTGAGTTGTTCCCAGCTCAGCGAGCCATCGCTGCGGCAACATCGCAGCAGCGTCACAGGCAACATATGCCTGTGTGACAGGTACGGCAGCGATGTCAGAAGCGAGCGCGCACCCGCGGCATCGCTTCCCGCATCGCTGCTACATCTCCCCGTATAATGGTACCTTTAAGGCACTACAGAGTTGTTACCATGTTACATTACACTGGTCAGAATTCTAAAATGCTGCCTGGTCAAGAAAGTGAAACAAGGCTCTGGGTGCAAAAGAGCTAAATGATCCTGATTAAACACTTTTCTATTAATTAAGTCACTTATTTTTTATGGGGGGATATTTATGATATTGTTCATGTAATTTGCTTCATTTTCTAGATTAGTTTAGGCATCAGTAGCTAGTAGAAAATACTGATCATTAATAATTTTGGTATCCACAGAAAGGCACTCCTTTCATTTAATTGTCCATGCGGGAAATAAATGTAATTCATGGCAGTAATTAGTTGGCATAGATTTTAGGTCCAATCCACCTTCCACCTAATACATTACATAAGAAAGTTTCCCAGCTTATTGTGGGTCTGATTTACGCTGGTAGGTCCTCATCAATAGTGTGCACAAGAACAAACTAAATAGTTCCAAACATCTTATCATGTCAACATTCATTGCTCATACTAACTAAACATGAAAGCAACATGCCCTACTGCCTTGTAAGATGTGTAGGCCGCTCTAAAAATTCCCTTCAGAGTTTGTATTGCTGTAAATTATAATTGACATGCATGACCAGCCAAATTTTCCATGCAGTTAGTAAAATAGATGTGAAATTGCATGCACAAATTAAAGATGATGTGGTGAAAATATCTTTACATACTGAACGATATAAGGTCAAATGAGAAGGGAACGCCAATAAAGGAATAACAAGTCTCCTTACAGATAAAATTAAAAATCCCTAAAAGATTAAAATTGCAAAGTGCTTGTTTTTATAAGCAGTTGGCAACTGAAACCATTACTGACGTGGAGACAAATCTTTTAACGCAACAAAAGTCATTATATATGTAAAGTTAGATGTCCAATAAGATATTGTGCCCTGGAATATTTTTGCTGCAGTGAAATATGTGTATCATTATAGGAAATGCTTCATCTGTAGGTGTCTGAGCAAGAGGAGAAGAAAATTTACCCCAATTTTACAATATGTTGAGGAAATGTTCTTCGAATTGTAAAATTCCTTAGATTTTAGTAAGTTATTCTCGTGTAACTACAGCTGTTCTATGAAGGTCTCAGAGGTTTGAGAACATTTGGGATCCAATGGTATCATTAAAACCAAGGAACACATCAGACATGTCAGGGATAAAGTTGTGAAGAAGTGTAAAGCAGGGTTGAGAAATAAAAAAAAAAAAAATCAATGAACATCTCATAAAGCACTATTCAATTCATCATCCAAAAATGGAAGGAGTAAGACAGAACTGAAACCCTACCAAGATATGGTCATCCACCAAAACGAATATCCCAAGCATGCGAAGGAGAGCACAAATTAGAGAAGCAGCCAAGAGGTACATGTTCACTTTGGAGGATCCACACCTCAGATGTGAGAATTTGTCCGCAGGACAACAATTACTCGTACACTCCACAAATCAGGTTTTTATAGAAGAGGACTAAGAATAAGAATATATGAATAAATACACTTTAAAAAAGCAAATAAAGTTATATAGGATAACTGTAGTAAAAAAGAAAGCAGATTAAAAAATATAATCTGACCTAGGCTAGATGAGAAATTGTGTTACTCTATTTTTAGCCCATACACTGGTTTCCACCAAATGCATCATGGACAGGTCAAATGACGTGTCTGCCGGTGATCTCCTCGGTGGAAGTCCCTGGCTCAAGGGATGGTGAGGAGGTTAGTAATGTTGAAAATGTGCAAGGGGGGTGGTTGAATTTGATGAACAGATTATACAGCTTGCTTTGGAAGATTTAATCAGGGAAATAAAAAGATTTATAAATTGTAACTCTACATACGTAGTGTACTGCATGTGTTGGAAACACTGCAATTCGAGATATATCGAATGCACAACACGAAAAATTAAAAAAACAACCACAGAGCACATAAACAACATAAAAAATAAAAATGATACCTATTCTGAGGCAAGTAAACATTTTGTTGATAAACATGATGGGGATTTCAGTAGTTTTATTTGGCCTGGAGAAAGTAGATTGTCCGATTGGGGAGGGGACTGGAAACATAAATTATTTTGGATTATTAAATTAAAAACTAAACTGGTGGAATGAACTTTATAATTGATACACTATTTCTTTACTGAAGGAGTCACACGGTTCAATTTAATGCACGATATCGCTTAAGCGATCTGCTTTTTGATCGCTTAAGCGATATCGTCTGTGCATCGCTGTGTGCGATCAAGCGATTTTACAATGTAAAATTGCTTGATTGTTTGATTGCAGATTTGTGAGCCAGAGCTCAAATCAAGCGATAAACGCTTGATCAATCTGCATCATCGTGGTGTCTGACACCACGATGAACGATCTCCCAGCGGCAGAGCCTATGCTGGGAGATGGTATCTATGGTAAACGTCAGGTTACTAAGCGCCGCGCGGTGCCTAGTAACCCGATGTGTACCATAGTTACCAGCGATTTCGCTGGTCCACATCGCTGGTGAGTCTGTCTGTGTGACAGCTCACCAATGATGTGAGCGATAATGTTAGCGATCGCGCGTGCACGTGATCGCTTACAATATCGCTCTCGATATTGTAGCATGTGACGGCCGCCTACCAGTCATCATGAATTTTTAAAATGAATCAATAAAGCTGGAAAATGTATTAATACATTTGGGACTTGCCATCTTGCATTTAATTCAGTTTAACCGAAAGTCACGGTTTGGCTGGAGACCCATTCCATATTCAGGATGATGTGGAGATGAAAGAATCACGGTAAAACTAAATAATTTTTTGTTTATAATAATATAAACCACACTCTCAAGCCTTTTTCAGCCTCTAGCAAGTTTTCCTTCAGGATTGTATTTAGTTCAATCTCTCTGCAATCAATTTCAACCGTCTTCCATGTCCCTAATGAAGAAAAGTATCCCCAAAGCATGCTACTGCCACCATCATGTATGATGTTGTGGATGGTGTTTTCAGAGTGATGTGCAGTATTTGATTTCCAACTATGTTATGAATAACCGGTATGTATCGTACATGCGGTCTGTTGCGAAATATAACTGAATGTTTTACTGTGACTTAAACAACAAACATAAAGTTTTACATTTGTCATGGATGCCTCACTTTTCAGCAATCCCTCCTTCCCTATCTGCAGCCAAATTCAGATATCAACAGGATACATGCATGTAATTAATCACACTTGACACGCAAGTTATAAAGGTTCTCTTGGGGAAGGTTTACTTCCCACCCACACAAGGGTGCAAATTACTTATAATTGGTTTCAAGGTAAAACATTGCATTCCATTGGTTCACACAAAGATCAAATTTAATTTGACTATAGATATCTAATTATTTAACTAATTTTAGTTACCTTATTAAGAGCTTCTGTTAAAATGGATATCTTGACTAACACACCTGTGTGACAACATCTTGGTTCTCTTCCCAGAACTAGCGGGAAGGATAGTTTCTTTCTGAGAACTCTAGCTGGATTGTCACATAACCAATTTTCCTGTTACAGGTCTATCTTTTGCAGATAATATATGCATTTTAAAAATACAATTCATATATATTTAGGAAGCAGCAATAAGCAATATAAGTTTATCAATAAATCTTTGAATATTTTTCTTAGTTATGTTCATTTATTAAACAGTCCCTCCTTTAGAACATGTGAAAAGATCTTAACCTAATCACAATGAGCCTAGATTTGACTGTCTTGTCCAGGAAAGGGGTAATGGGGGACTTCAACAGTTTGAGACAAGTTTTCCCTTGTGGAAAACCCCCCTGTGTAGCTGAACTTATAACAAGCAGTTCAAATCCTGTTCTGTCCCTACTCTGTCTTGTTGTTCACATGTGGGATATATATCATGGAATTTGACATTCTTCTCATGGCCACATGTAGGTCATTTCAAGATTGGTATCGTTCATCTGTATCTGCACCACCATCATTGATTGATCTATAGTTTTTGGCACCACCAACTTTTTCATGCATGGAGCTTTGCAACACATGATAAAGGCCAATCAAACCAAGATACAACTGAAAATCATTCTTATTTTAGAAAGGGTACTTTTCCGCCTGCTCAACCATACAAACCAAGTATGCCACCGAGAGTCGTATGTCAATTCTTGTGATAATTCAGTGAGTGCTTTTCACGACCCATGACATAAATGTACATCATGGGTCATGGTCCCAGTCTTTGATGTGAGCTCTGGCACGGTGCTCACATCATTTCCCTTACATCTCAGCTGATCAGCAGGAATTTAGATGGTGGGAACCACTGTAACCCATTGGCAATTTGGGATCTAGTCCCTTGAATCATACAGTTTGTTATGAAATGAGGTGATTAAGGGATCCTCCTGTCCTGTTTAGATCTCACACATATGATTGTTCAAACTAAGTATATAGATGACAACACTGTATTCACAAGCTATTGCATGATATCATTGTGCATGTGTGACAAATAAACCTTGAATGCAAAATTCAACGTTATAATAATATTGTTTGATTTACATATATTTAATGTTTTATGTACTGAATTAAAACATTACAAAGCTGTGTTCTTTGTTGGCTACACCTAGAGTGAGGATACCTAAGAAACTGTTTTTAGAGGCTTAGGGTGGTTTCACACTGGCGTTTTCTGTATTGCGTCAGTATCCGACAAAATCCTGATGCATCCTGATCAGGCATGCTTTCCTATACTTAATATGGGGCTGCAGGGACATGAGCTGGCATCAGGATTTCGACAGATACAGACGACTGTGGTGCTTTGTCCGCACCACCGCCCGCATCTTGTTGCGATTTTCCAGTGCTTGGAAAATCTTGATGCGTCCAGATGCGGCACAATGCGGCAAAGTAATGCATTGAAGTTAATGAGGCCACATCCAGCTGCTACTGAATGTGGCCAAGCTGAATCAGTTTGGCACACATGCACAAAGTAGTCTCTCTCTCTTGACGATACTAAAAATGCTTTGATTTCTATACAAAATCATGGGCAAAAAAAAACATTTTACATGTGTCACTAGATGCAGATGCCTTCGTTTTCAGCCTGGTCAGGCAAGGACACAAGTGTAAAAGCAGCCTTAACTAGTTGTAGCCATCAAAGAACACAGCCTTGTGATATGTTTTACTCCTTGGACAGTAATTTTGTCTATCTACTTTGAGAGGCTTCTTGGTGCTTAATGATGTTACTAGCATAAATGCACTGAATAGACTGTAATGATGTTTCTAGTGCAGTATTTCAGAATCTGGGGTCCCCGAGTTGAATTTTTCTCTGGGCCACAACTTATCTAAAGCCGGCCCTAATGGCAGAAAGTCCATTTTTATTTCTGCTCCACTTCAATAGGCCAATTTGGCCTGCAAATTGGACCAACACAGGACTTCTTAATTTATTTATACCGACCATCGGTAATAACAAAAATTAGTGCAAATCGCTGGTATCACAGTTATGACAAGCGCACATGTGAATAAGGCCTTACCAAGCCTAAGCTTATTCGGGGCTCCTGTAACGAGATTTATTAGGTTTTTCCGTTACTTCAGTCTTGGATACTGCACATTTGTCCCGTGTGCACGTTTAATTTTACCATTATATAAACTCCGAAGATAACTCCAGCATTTCCATGAAAACCATTTCAGTTCTGAATTAACATTAAAATATTTTAAATTAAATCACATAGCGATGGAATAATCCATTGGAACATATTTCCTCTAACATGCAGAAGTGTTATTGAAATTTACCCATTAATACATTAAACTGAATGGACTTTTCTTTATTACTTCTTCAGCTGTAAGGAAATGATAAATGATCTCCAATGTGTTACAGGAATATTTTTTCACTTATGAGCAAGAATCAATGCAAAACATATTTTCTAAACAGGAGTTGAGCTGCCAAGTGCCCACAGGACGGTAACCTGATAATTATCTGGTCCTAAGTTCCTATGCATATGTTCTTATCTGACAGGACATTATGAATAACACCATCATTTCCAGTGATTATTATCATGATCCTCAGGAGTTAATATTTACAAGCTCTGAATAATGTAATAGATCATGTAAAACGATGCCAGGTAACACCAGAGTTTATTAGTAATTCAATGCATGTGTAAATGAACTGCGATGAATTTATGTATGCCGAGGTGGCGCTTAAACGGTAGTTTGTCAAGGTATGACGGCCACAAAAATAAATGCAAACAGGGTAACAATAGCAACATTTCCATTAAAATGCTCATTATTTATTACAGTAAAATGACAGTGATGATTTCAGCAATTTAATTAATTAAATTGAGATTAATGACCCGAAAGAAACAATGATAATCAATGAAATATGTAACTGGGGAATCACCTTTATAAATTTAAATATGGCCAGAATAGCATTTAGATATAAATTCTAAAAAATATTCTCAAACATTACTAGTAATTATTTGTAGCAATTAAATAACACATTAAAGGGAATGTTTCACATGAAAAATACTACAGATATGGGGTTAATATGCAGGTTAAAAGCATTCTTATCCTGCCCGGCAACTGCACATTGAACCCCGATGCCAGAATAAAATGAACTTTATTCCTCCCGGCAATGTTTGGGGTTCAGAGAGAGTGGCAGCTATAACTATGCCTTCCCACCCAACTAAATGACAGCTACTCCGCATTGGAGTCAGTGTGGGGAGCGTGCTTGCAGACGCCGCTCTTGACACAGTGAGCGGTAACTTAATCCGCAGCGGTACCACTCCTGAGACTTAAACCCAACTGCTGCCATAGGATTAAACTTTATTTCCTCCCAGCAACGGCGCTGGGTAGTTTTCAAACACTATTAACCTGCAGATTAACCCCATATGTGCACAGTAATAGTGTTTTTACTTGTGACGGGTTACCTTTAACACCCAATTCAACTACCGTCTGAACTATGCTATATACGTAATACAATCCATCCCCCTGAAGGAGCGACAGTACAAAGACATGAAATGCATGCTGGGGTTCTCTATGTCTGGTTAATGGGTCTGGTGCACCATATGATGTGTAAGATGGATTTCATTATCCCATAAATCTGAGATTCTATTGATTGGGCAGGCATCAAGTATGACCACAGCAGGTCTCTACTTGAGTTAGTGGTACATCTTATTTCATTCACATGACTTTTTAGGACATTTTTATGTGAAATCCAGTGCAAATACCCATCCCATCTGACAACATTGCTACCTGGTGGCCAGTGTATTCTCTGTTTTCCTCCAATACACCCTATATTTTACTTTCATATTTAATAAAGTATTTACTGTTTTTAGCCATTTAACTTCTTTGTTCTCCATTTTGTGTGCAGTACCACAATAAAGGGGCTTATTGGCCTTTTTTCAGTACAATTCAGTTTTTTAATATGGCTTTATAATTCCATATCAATATGTATCTATTGGAATTTATGTTATATAAGGAATATATTTACCTGTATACTACCCTTGGGAGAAATTCTAGACTCATACATTTAAAGGATTTGCGTCAAGCTTTTTACATTGCAGGATATAAACAGATCACAGATATATGAAACATATGGAATCATCTATACACATAATTTCCTTGTGGCTTTCGCTTTCATCCAGTTGTAACAGTATGTCACTTCTGCCCCCACCTACGTCATGTCCTGTCCACCCATACACCCAAATATTGGGTGTAACCATATGGTGTCTGCTGGCGGTACTGCTGCCTGCCACACATTACCACCAGCAGAACCCCCACCACCAGCACTCCCAATCTACCACAGTATCCACATGGCGGAGTTCCTCGAGATCTTAACTGCGCCTGCACTCCAGTCACAAACAGAAGCGCAGTTACAATCTTGCGGGATTCCAAGCCACCCGCCGCACACATTGCTGCATTAAGCTCTGGTGACATCCTAACTGTGCCTGGGAGAACCCGTTGTGCAGGCGCAGTTAGGATCTCGCAGCCGCACACATCGCGGCACCCCAACTGGACTTACCAGACTCCTAAAGAGGATGGAGAACCTGTGGTGATGTCACAGTCATGTGATCAGTCACATGACTGGCCAGAGCCAGATTAATGTGCCTGATCACAGTGTGACAGCCACCCTCTGCTCAATGCCACATAGGGTAGGAGGGGGAGCAGGGGGTGACAGAGAGACAGGCACAGAAGGAGAGCAGACAGAGACAAGCACAGGAGGAGACAGAGACAGGCACAGGAGACAGAGACAGGCACAGGAGACAGAGACACTCAGAGACAGTCACAGGAGGAGACAAAGACAGGCACTAGAAAAGACAGAGACACTCAGAGAAAGGCATAGGAGAAGACAGAGACTCTCAGAGACAGCCAAAGAAGGAGACAGGCACAGGAGGAGACATAGACACTCAGAGACAGGTACAGGGGCAGACAGAGACAAGCACAGGAGGAGACGGAGACACTCAGAGATAGCCAAAGGAGCAGACAGAGACAGGCACAGGAGGAGACAGATACAGGCACAGGAGGAGACAGTTAGTAAGAGACAGCCACAAGAGGAGACAGAGACAGCCACAGGGGGACACAGAGACAGGCACAGGAGGAGACAGAGACAGTCAGGGATGGCCACAAAAGGAGACAGAGACAAGCACACAAGGAGACAAAGACACTCAGAGACAGCCACAGGAGGAGACAGAGACAGGCGTAGAGGAGACAAAGATAGGCACAGGAGGAAACAGAGATACTCAGAGACAGCCACAGGAGAAGACAGAGACAGGCATGTGAGGAGATAGAGACACTCAGAAACAGCCACAGGAGGAGACAGAGACTGGCACAGGAGGACACAGAGAGAGGCACAGAAGGAGGCATGTGGCACCCCACCGGATAGGCTGCCACCAGAGGTACTGTACTCCTCCATTAGACGAAGAGTAGTGCCTCTGCTCTTCAGATGCTGGTATGGTGCAGTCGAGTCACACACACACGACACTTAGAACCCCGGGATGATGGGAAGACCCAAGTGTAGCCAGGAAGGAAAAAGAGAAGTGCAGGAGCAGAACAACAGAGCAGGGTAGTGGAGTGGAAGCAGAAGTAAGGAAGAGGATGTGTTAGCTCCCGTGGGCTGGAGCACGGTCACACTCACCCCGAGAGGGAACGACCGACGGGTGTGGAGGAAGAACGGAGCCCTTGGGGTACGGAGCGAAATGTAGATCCCTGTACGCTGGTATCTGGCAAGAGTACAGGGGGGCTGGTGTACGACACAGGGAACCAGCCCTCAACACGGCGCGGATGCTGTATGCCCAAACCATTGAACTGGAGGCCCTGAATTCCAAATGGCCGAATATCTGACACAACTTGGAGAAGGTAGCCGAACTAGGGAGCAGTACCCCGAAGGGGTATAACTGAGCACCCATGGCTGTCGGTACCTGAGCTCTGTGTGTGGAGTTGCTGAGAGCCTTGCAGCGGAGCAGTGTCGTGCTCGCCCCAGAGGAGAAACTACCTTATAGCGCTGAGGGACCACCAAAGAAAGAAACACCCAGTAAGAGAGAGAGGAACACCAACAGAGGCTCGATTTCACTGTCCCGGTTCTGGAGAAATGCTGAATCGGAGATTGGCAAGGGAAACACCTGGTGGCCATGTTAAAACAACTGAGTAAAAGTAACAGAACTCCAGCTGAGGTGTGTGAGACTTGCGGTTGTGGAGCCCACTGGGACGGGGTACTCGGTGCCGGACCATGTCCCGGGCCCGCACAATAAAATGGAGGTTATTTACAGGGCATTTGTCAATCGTGACGCCACCCACTATATGCGGCCAGTAATGGGGCCGCCGCTGCTGCAGAACCTCCGGGGATGATGGGATAGCAGCTTGGATAGAATAGTTCCTGTGGGCAGAACTGGGTTCCCCGGGGCAGTGGTAGTAGTAGTTAAAGTCTGTGAGGATAGTTATTTATGCTGCAGGAGAGTAGGGGTAGCAGTAGAGATGATGCGAGTAGAGGTAATCGCAGTATATGAGGGCAAGTGGGGCTTCAGTATAAGGATCACACACACTCACGGTTTCTGTTGTTTTCCAAGTCTTTACTTGTAGATGGTATAGCACAGTATTGTCCACGGAGTCTGTACCAGGTTGCTCCCACCCTGACCGGGTCCTTAGATTCCTACCTGTGCGCTGTGTGTGGCCCTGCTGCTGCTTGTAGCTGTACTGCTGGCCCTGTCTCCGCTCATGGGTACCAATATGCTGGGCAACTTGAGTCCTCTGTGTCACTGACTCCTCCGTATTTCTTTGCTATGGTGCTGTGAACATGGTGGACCTTCACTATGCCAGTGTTTACTGTCCTGTCTGTCTCAGGCACAGCCTCAGATCCGGTATCCGTCTTAAGCGCCTCCCCGGGGTCAAGTTTTTGGGGTAACTCTTTATCCCGGGTATGTTCCTCTGTTCCTCTGTTTCCTCTCCTCAGACCTCTCAGGACCTCCACTTCTACTTGGCTCTGCTCCTGCTCCAGACTCAAACTGAACTAACTGTCACTCCTGCTCTGTGGTAAACAACTTAGCTCCTCCCACTAGTGCAGGTGCCACCTAAACTCCTCCCACTTTCTAGTGTAGTGTTGTGTGGGGAGTAAACCTGTGTTGATGTTTCCGTGGCACATTAACCCTAGGGGTGCCACACGTTAGCGGTGACCACCGGCCGCAGAGGCCACATGAGACACAAGGGTTGCTGATGACCTAATGAACATCTGCCAAGGTATGAACTGAACCCTCTTTCCATCTGCCCTGGGGACTGCACTCCACCTGCGGGGAGCAAAACCATCCAAGCTGACAGTCATTGTCCCCAGAGGTTCCGAAGCAGCAGTGGCCGCTCATGGCTGCGTACCTCAGGTGGCGTCACTAATACCACTTTTCCCTGTCTTCCCCATCAATCCTTCATTAAATGACACCGCCAGGGTCACGGGACCGGGTCTCGGCCCCCATCTGTCCTTGTGAAAAGAACTGAGAGTGAAGAACAACTGATGCTCAATTCCCGAGTATCCCCCAGCCCTGGAGTGTGTGAGTCAGACAGACAGTTAGAGACAGCCACTGGAGGAGACAGAGACAGTCACAAGAGGAGACACAGAGAGGCACAGGAGGAGACAGAGACAGGCACAGGAGGAGACGGACACAGACACGGAGGGGAAACACAGTGTACAGAGACCGCCCTCTCAATGCAATAGCATCGTGCCCACATCTAGTCTTAAAAATAAGGTAATGATTATCACCTCATGTGGTTCTTTACCTGGCATGCAACCCCATATCATAAAGGAGCAAAAAATGTGGAATGTTCTCAACTGTTTCAGCATCACATCTCTGGCTAATGTAATAATTATTCATTTAGTTATCTATATTCCATAATTGACTTGCTTTAGTCCACTGAAACCATGTTTTACTTATGTTTGTTTTTCTTTATTAGTGTTGATGGCATCTCACCAGATGCAATCATTAAGGGCCAGTGCTCCCAAACAGCTGTGATTATATACGTCTATCACTACAGTGATCAGGAAATGAATGTAGCAGTAGATAAGTGGAAAGAGTGAGAACTTTAAGGGACATTAGAGCTACTATTGAGAGGTTGTGTTCCTGGATTAATTTAGAAAAATCACCAATCTGGGGCTGCTCATTGCTTTATTAAAAAAAAACGGAAAGCCCAGATTGGGGATGATCTATAAAAATGATAATCATTGGGGTATGATTATACAATGCTGGGGTTCAATATACATGTAAAGTCCTGCATAGTGGCGTTTTTTTCTTGATTTTTGGTAGGGTGAATGTGAATGTATAGGGTGGGCCATTTATATAGATGCACCTAAATAAAATGGGAATGGTTGGTGATATCAACTTCCTGTTTGTGGCACATTAGTATATGGGAGGGGGAAAACTTTTCTAGATGGGTGGTGATCATGGCGGCCATTTTGAAGTTGGCCATTTTGGATCCAACTTTATTCTTTTCAATGGGAAGAGGGTCATGTGACACATCAAAGGTATTGAGAATTTCATAAGAAAAACAATGGTGTGCTTGGATTTAACATAAATGAATTATTTCATGAGTTATTTACAAGTTTTTGACCACTTAGAAAATGTTTTGAAAGTGCTGCCCATTGTGTTGGATTGTCAATGCAACCCTCTTCTCCCACTCTTGACACACTGATTGCAACACCGCAAAAGAAATTCTAGCACAGGCTTCCAGTATCCGTTGTTTCATCTTGTATCTTCACAGCATAGACAATTGCCTTCAGATGAGTGATGAGGCAACTTTATTTGGAGCTCCTAAAACAGAAGAATAAGATAAAGAATGACAATTATTATACATAAATACTATATGAACATATATCAGTACATTTTTTAGATTAGAGAGGAGCTTGGGGGAATGGCAACAACCACTGATGTGACCTGTATAGCGCCAGCAATATGAGCCACGAGTACATATTAACCCTGGTTCTATTCTCAAAAGAACACAGGTGTTGTTATCCATAAAGACAGTTTAGAATATATTATAATTATTTTTCTAATCAAATTAATCTGTTCTTATGATTTGTTTGTATGTAATTATTTTTCAGCATTATACAGTATTTAATATAGATGTCCTTCTATATACATTTTTTTCTGCCCTCCTATATATATTTTTTCTGTTTCTTTTTAATACCCAATAACACATCGTACAAAATTGGTAGTGTTTGACAGTAGAACACAACCGAGAACATGTTGTGAATAAGAGCTAGAGAACGAAAGCTAGGGCTCATAGAAGTCTCTGATATCCATAGGGAATAATATACCCAGTTTTGATAACATTGTAGGTTTGCATACACACATGTGATAAACTCATGAGATCTTTTCCTCTGTTTCTTTTTTTTCACTCCCTTCCTCCCTTTTTTGGGACGTTATATAGATTAACGTATCCAATGGTCAGTTGAATTTTCCTCTTGTTTTTCACACAAACCTCGATTCAGATGGTATAATAGTCTGTACATTTGGGAACTGACAATTATATGAAACCACTGTAGCTCAGTGGTTTGATGGCTACAAAACCCAGTTGTGACACAGCCATTTTTACTGCTACCAAGTTAAAATCTTACATATAGACAGGGTTTTTTTTATGATTTTACAAAAAAATTTTTGTTTGACTGTATTATATTATAGCTGTTTATCATTCATGCCTTTGTATAGGTTATATGTTCAGGTCTGTTGTGAATGCATTAGATACATATGAACCTCTGTTTACATGGTACGTCTTGTGGGCCCCCCATCTGACGTCATAATGATGTAAATAATTGTTTGGTGTTTTACATCCCCGCAACTGTATATAAGGTTGACACCCAGTTTGATCTGAGTTGTACCCCTGAAGAAGGTGCTGGGACAGCACCGAAACACGTAGGGACTAAAGCAGCAGCATCCTAAGAAGATTTGTGCTCCTTGTTATTCATTCTGATGGCAGCGCGGATCATCTAAGCACTACTCCTTTACAAACATGAAGTTAATATCACCAACCATTCCCATTTTATTTAGGTGCATCCATATAAATGGCCCACCCTGTACAAGCTAAACATACAAAGGAGAACACAGAACATGCAATGCAAGAACTCACCCAGAGTTACAGGAAAAATGCATTGAGAGTGTGTGACCAACACATAGCTATGTCAGGTAAAGGAAAAATAAACTAACCGAGCTACAGCATGGTGTCGCTGCACTGCAAGGGAGTTATAGATAATAGCAAAAATTGGAGCAGAGCGCGACAGGACTGGATTTTTCTTTTTTTTTTTTTTTTCAAAGGAAAGTAAAGTACACAAGAAAAATTTACATGGTCGACATGACCCAGTCGATGCATTTCGACTGCACTAAGCAGTCTCACTCATGACTCATGGTCAAATAACATGCCAGTCAGTTATATGTTTTTTTACAAGGTATAACACATATGTTCTTAATTCACTTAACAATTTTGTGTTACGTATTGCAAGTGACATAGCAAATACTAGAATGACATTACAAAACTGCAAATTGTTAGTGTCCATGAGTTTTTCACAGTGCAAGTGAAAAGATTATATATAAAGTCACACACCAAAATTCTGAAAAACACATGCAATAGTGAAATGTTGAAATACGATTTTTTTAAAAATTTTATACACCAGAATAAAAGCCCCAAAATGTATTTAATAATAACATGATATAATTATAACATGTTATTAAAGTGCATGTGAATTTTACCAAGTACCATATTTTTTTGACTATAAGACGCACCCAGGTTTTAGGAGTAAAAAATTAGGGAAAAAAGATTTTAAGCAAAAAATGTGGCAAAAAGGGGAGATAGTGTCGCGGGGCTAAGTGGTGTTGGTAAAGTACAGTATAAAAATGCCAGAAGGTGAATATAAGAACCAGGGGAGGGGGCTTATATTTAAAGCGCCACTCCAGTGCTGAAGAAAAAACACTGGAGTGCAGCTTTAAGATCTCATAGGTACAATTCATATCAAGGTAGAACTATAACTCGCAGTATGCCAAAGGATCTGCAGGACATCCTGGGAGTTATAGTTCTATCTTGATATGAATTTCACCTATGAGATCTTAAAGAAGCACTCCAATGTTTTTTCTTCAGCACTATAATGGCGCTTTAAATGTAAACCCATCCCCCGTTTCTTATACTTACATTTAAAGCACCACTATAGTGCTGAAGAGAAAACTCTGGAGTGCTGATTTAAGATTTCATAGGTGCAATTCATATAAAGGGAAAACTATAACTCCCAGCATGTCTTGCAGATCCTTTTTCATGCTGGGAGTTATAGTTCACCACAGGAGTGGTAGAAAGCCTGTATGTATAGTTCTTTATTAACAATTACAATTCATTCTTAGCTTTTACACTTACATGAACTGCTGTCACTGTCATCCTGCAGCCGATCTCTTATACTTCTATCTCAAATTGAAGGACCTGTGATGAGATATTGAAGAGGGCGGGCTGGAGCATCACATGACAGCACTCCTTCATTACATGTGATGCTCCAACCCGCCCACTTCATTACCTCATCACAGATCATGCAATTTAAGAGAGAAGTTAGTGCTATAGATTGGCTGCAAGATGACAGTGACAGCAGTTTATGTGAGCGCACAATGTGCTAGCGAGGTATGCTGTCACCTCTGCAGTGATCCCAGCTCTGCCTGCTCTCCCCAGCGCAGCGGACACACAATCTCCACGTGTGCCTGATACTTACAGTGGAGGAATATTCATTAGCTGCTCCCCGCTCACTGCTCTACACTGACAGGTGGGCGGGCATGCGGCTAATGAATATTCCTCCACTCTAAGTATCGGCACCATGTGGTTTCTACAGCACTGGATCCAGCAGTGAGGACATTCCGTGAGACTCCGTGCTCCCACTTTCGCACTGCTGCCTCCCCACAGCCAGCCATAGTAAATTCATACCATAAGATGCACCCCACACTTTCCTCCAGAATTTGGAGGAAACAAAGTGTGTCTTATGGTCCAAAAAATACAGCAAATATTATAACATTTTTATTAAAAAAATATTTTTATTGTATATATAAAAATGTGTAATTATTCTGTTTCAATTATTTTTGTAATTTTTTAAAATTCCTTATTTCAGCATTATAAAAATAGTTTTTTATAAACAGGTGAAAGCACAATACAAGAATTTATAAATGAATATGAATACCTTCCATGAAATGGAAAACATTCTTACAAGTCAACATGATCAAAGAACTTTTAATACACTAGCTGCAAATTGAAAAACTTTGCTGAAATACCTTATGCAATAAATGTATCAGATATATGTACTATTGAATCATATAAAGTTGACCATGTGAAGCCCATAGATGGCCTATAGAGACTGGAGCTGGATACACATGCTACCATCATGATATCTACCTTCTGGATTTGAGGAACTATTCTTAGGACTGTTGTTGCTGATTGGAGCTTAATATACCGTATTTGCCGGCGTATAAGGCGAGTTTTTAACCCCTAAAATTCTCCTCCCAAGTCGGGGGTCGCCTTATACGCCGGGTCAGGCGGGGTACTGAGGAAAAAAATGCCGGCATCGGTCCGCCGTGCATAATATAAGGCCCCCCCCCCCCCCCGAAAATGAGCGGTGGCAGGTGGCAGGCAAGAAAAAAAAATGATACTCACCTGCCTCTGCCGTCCATGTCTTCCGGAGCTTCCCGATGCCACCACCGCTGTGTACATAGCCGCCGGGCGCCATAGATGTACGATCAGGAGGCTGCTG
Organism: Allobates femoralis; assembly: GCA_033576535.1. Taxonomy (NCBI): domain Eukaryota; kingdom Metazoa; phylum Chordata; class Amphibia; order Anura; family Aromobatidae; genus Allobates; species Allobates femoralis. The sequence goes on along the minus strand of JARQOC010000002.1, from coordinate 434,837,632 downwards.
GTGTCTGATTGGCTGAGGCATTACCGTACATCTCCTGAACGGAGGTAACTGCGCCGCTCAGTGTGTATGTACGGTAATGCCAGGGCCAATCAGACGCCAGCAGCTGCCTGATTGGCTGATGGCTTATTATCGTACAGCTACGGTGCCCGGCTACGTACAGCGGCGGTGGCGGTGGCGGTGGCGGTGGTAAGCTCCGGCAGGGTCCGGTGGCACAGCAGTGGCACAGTGTGTCTTACTGTGTGTGTGTGACTGTGTGTGTGTGTCTGACTGTGTGTGTGTGTCTGTGTCTGACTGTGTGCGTGTTGTGTGTCTGTCTGACTGTGTGTGTGTGTGTGTGTGACTGTGCGTGTCTGTGTCTTACTGAGTGTGTGTCTGACTGTCTGTGTGTGACTGTGTGTGTCTGTGTCTTACTGAGTGTGTGTCTGACTGTCTGTGTGTGACTGTGTGTGTCTGTGTCTGGCTGTGTGTGTGTCTTACTGTGTGTGTGTCTGTGTCTAACTGTGTGTGTGTCTGACTGTGTGTCTGACTGTGTGTCTGACTGTGTGTGTCTGACTGTGTGTCTGACTGTGTGTGTCTGACTGTGTGTCTGACTGTGTATGTGACTGCAGAGGAATATTGGGGGTTGATGGAGGCTGTACTCCCCCACCACCACTGTAATACTATAATATATGGAGGACTACGGGGGTGCATTACACTATATGGAGCACAATGGGGTGCATTATATTATCTAGGGGACTATGGCGTGCATTGCACTATATGGAGGACTACGGGGGTGCATTACACTATATGGAGCACAATGGGGTACATTATATTATCTAGAGGACTATGGCGTGCATTGCACTATATGGAGGACTACGGGGGTGCATTACACTATATGGAGCACTATGGGGTGCATTATATTATCTAGGGGACTATGGCGTGCATTACACTATATGGAGGACTACGGGGTGCATTATAATATATTGAGGACTTTGATGATGCATTATAATTTATGGAGACAATTATACTATATGGAAGCCATTATAATACTTAGAGGGCTCTGTGGGAGCATGATAATACTTGAAGGGGTATGAGGGAGCCTCTATACTTAATGCAGGGCTATTTTAGGGCTGTGTGGTGGCCATAATACAGTGTGAAGAGATGTAGGGGTCATTATTCTATATGTGGGTCCATTATATTGTGTGGGGGTCATAGTGGGAATCATGCCGTAGAAGAGGGGGTAGTCTTATACGGCGAGTATATCCCAAACTCCATATTTTAAGTGGAAAAGTTGGGGGTCGTCTTATACGCCCAGTCGTCTTATACGCCGGCAAATACGGTATGCTTCACGGTCATAAAATTCATCGTTTGAAGGATTTAAGGACTATTGATGCCAGCTGGTTTGTGATCTAATAGACTGGGGGCATCACATTGTGGCCATCTACCTGGAGTTTCTGTAAAACATGTATCGATACAAATGAAAAATTTTGCATCGTTAACCTGCCTAGGTGATTATTACAACCCACAACCTCTGATTTTCACAATGTGGAACTACATATTTTTTTTATCCAATAAGTTTTTTTTATAGAAGTTTTATAAATAACACCATAAAGACAAACAATGGAAAAGGTATGCAACAACAAGTAAACAAATTAACCAAGAGAATAAGGGGGTAAGGGGGAGGAGGGGTGTAGGCGCAAGTCCTGACAGGTGATAACACAGCACATACTCACAATGTACAGATGAGAAACAAGATGAAAGAGAATGTCATCAGAACTCAGAAGAATTACCAGAGGGGCTGAAAAAAAAAGATTCCTAAGGAATCGGAGCAACCAGAGGGTGTGATGCCCACAAAGCCCATGACTGCAAAGTCTTGTCTCGAGTGGGTCTATCCAGGGATAGGTAGTATTCATAATGGAAGATAGTGTTAGGCCAATCAACCACCTCCCCTAAGGCTGGAGGCACGTGGGACTTTGATTTAGCTGCAAGACTAATCCTAGCAGTCAATATATGCAAGGCTACTCCCCTGAGATCATGAGGCACCTGGTCAATTCCTACATTCAAGATCACCAGTTGGGGAGTGACAGGTAGACTGGTGGAGGTAGCTGTCTTTAGAAGGCTAGCCACTATCAGCCAAAAAGATGCTATTTTGTGGGGAAACCACGTAGAATGGGCCAATAAGCATCTCTCACCTCAGAGCTTCCAGCAGAGTTGGGAGTGATCCTCAGAGAAAAGTGCCAAATGCACCGGAGAGTAGTACCACCCCAAAAGTAACTTTTTTAGGATCTCTATGTAATTTATGCAAAGAGTTGATCTCTGTATGTCTCCCAGGCCAGTCCCCCATTCCTCCAAAGTCGCTTGAAATTTTAGATCCTGCCACCGAAGCATGTAGCCAGGTCTCCACGGAAGGAGAAGATTATTAATTTCTTTATAGACACAAGAGAGTTCATTGGCTTGGTTGGCCTACAATAAAATACATTTTTTGTAGGAATAGGAGAGCTTAGAGGAGGATAGGCAAGACAAGTATTTGGACGTCTTATGACAGTGCCGGATTTGTATGCAATGGTATTGGGTCTTTGCTATTCCAGGGAATTTCTTATATAGTTGATTAAAGGGAAGAAGGGATCCCCCCTGTAATAAGTCTCCCAAGTTAGAAATACCTGTGTCTTCCCAAGGTTACAAGTGTAGACAGGGAATGTGGATCTTGAGGAATTTGAAGCTGATGGTCTCCGGAGGAACGGTGTTCCAATCACCGATCATCTCTCTCCAGCCGCATAACAAAGACTGCATGGTCGGCAAGTCAAACTGACTACTTTTAGACCCAAAATTTTCCGCCGCCATCAGGTGTCACAAGGAAAGACCCCCGGCAACATGTGTTTCAATCTGCACCCAACCCAAATTGTGCTCTGGGGACCACCAGTTCCTCGCCTCCTCCAAGATTATAGCACTATGATAACTAGCAATACTGGGTACTCCCATGCCACCTTGTGTAAAAGGCAGGTACATAACATTCCCTTCCACTCTTGGGCTTTTTTAGCCCAAATGTAGTTATTAATTAATCTCTGGAGTTTAGCAATCCAACTAGAGGGATATTTGATGGTAAGACTTCTAAAGTAGTAGAAAATGTTCAGAAGCAACAACATTTTAAAGGAATTGATTCTGGCTATCCAACATAAGGAAAGAGGGTATTTTGCTGCTTCTTTTGAGAGTGTGGCAAGTACATTTTCACAGTTACGTGGAATGAGGCGGCATGAAGAAGTGAAGTTCACTCCCAAAAAGCAATTTTAATGTCTTCACTAGTTTAGTTTATAGTATGAAGTTTGGGAAAACAAGTCCAAGATTGACATTACCTCCGGGAGGGATCTCTTGAAGTTGGTACATGTGATGATAATGTCATCTGCATATAATCTGATGACATGCTCTTTGGATCCAACATGGAAACCCGAGATGGCCCCGTTGGAGCAAATCGCCTCTGCCAAGGGTTCGATGAATAAGGTGAAAATTATTGGAGACCGAGGGATCCCTTGGCATATACCATTGGGAATGGCAAACTTGGACGAAAGAAAGCTGGAGGAGAAGACCCTAGCATTAGGGGCAGAGTATAAAGATAAAAATACAGAAAGAATCGGGCCCGCAAAGCCAAACCTTTCGAGCACTATTTTAAGATATCCCCAGTGTACCCTGTCAAAGGCTTTTTCACCGTCCAAAGACAGGAAAACACTGGGGATTCCCCTCGCCTCCATCATGTACCAGATGTACATCTGTGATTTTTACCTGAAGAACGGGGCTTGTACCCCCGAAACGCGTAGAAAATATAAAATCACCATCAAATTTTCTGAGTTTTGGAAGTGAATATTTTCTTCAGACGATAGCGCGGTTTGGATACCCCATTACACTGTTTTCCTGCTTATCACTTTAGAAATTGGGGCAGCTGCTGCCGACCGTCATCAGGATTAAAATCCGCATCTGTTGCTTGGTGTGGTTGTGCCTCTCACAACCTGGAAAAGGTGAGCAATATCCTATTTTTGTTCTCCTACTGACCACACAGGTATACCCTATTTACGCATTCTCCTTTCCAGATACTGCATCTGATAAATTAGAATCTGACAGACAGGGAAGATTGAGGCTGCAAAGGAGACTCTGTATACCTTCCATGGTGGGCTCGGGTGTGACGGGGTCATCTTTCAGGTTATACAAGTGAGAATAAAAAAGAGCTAATGACTCCACTATGTCCACCGGGCTTCTATGTATCCTACCAGAGTCGTCTCGCATAGATTCAATAGTGTTGGTGCTCTCTCTTTTCTTAATTCTCTTAGCCAATAAAGCTCCTGCTCTATCCCCCATCGCGTAATAGGAGGACTTAAAGGGAACCAACCACCTCAGATGACCTCTATAAGCGGTTAATACATGTCCCTGGAGGCTACCTACATCATTGCAGCTATCTTTTTGCTAAGAAAATTGATAACTGCAAACCGAAATAAACAGTTAGTAAACTTACATGACTCCAGTACGAGAGGGCGTCTCCCTTTGGCTCCAGAACGAGAGGGCTGTGTCTCCAGCAGCTTGAGTGACTTTCCTCCCCCTCCCTCTCTGTTTGCAGCTTGTCACTGAGGGGCGTTATATTATGTTATTGTGGGCGGGCACGCAAGCCAGCTCCCGTCCGTGCACGTCATCGCAGGGAGACAGGGTCACGTGCACTAGCATCTTCACTTCCTGTCGGCTCCGTGCACAGACAGGAATCTGATGGCTGCATTGCATGTGAGGCTCTTACCTAACGCCGAGCGGGCTTGTTAGAATGCAGTAAGCTGAGCTACTGCAGGTACTCAGCTCCAACAGTTAAATACTGGCCCACCTCAGAGCCGATATCATCAGCACTCTCATTCCCCATGCATGTCCCCTTTATCATTATTGTAATATGTACTATTATCCTTTTTTGAATAAGTGCATTAGTGGTAAAAGTTTTACAAATAAAATGGGCATACACATGAAATTTAGAAGGATCTACATGCTCCAAGGGACTTAGAACAGAGTCTGAATGATCACAAGTGGGGAGAAAACATGATCACAGGCTCTAATATGGCAGGGGCACGGATGACATGATAACATGTGCACAGATAACATGAACAGAGGGACACAGATGACATGAACATAGGGACACAGATGGCATGACCATAGGGTCACAGATGACATCATAACATGTGCACAGATAACATGAACAGAGGGACACAGATGACATGAACATAGGGACACAGATGGCATGACCATAGGGTCACAGATGACATCATAACATGTGCACAGATGACATGAACAGAGTGACACAGTTGACATGAACAGACGGTCACAGATGAGATGATAACATGTGCACAGATGACATGAACAGAGTGTCACAGATGACATGAACAGAGTGTCAGAGATGACATGAACATAGGGACACAGATGGCATGACCATAGGGTCACAGATGACATCATAACATGTGCACAGATGACATGATCAGGGGGTCAGAGATGAGATGATAACATGTGCACAGATGACATGAACAGAGTGACACAGTTGACATGAACAGAGGGACACAGATGACATGAACATAGGGACACAGATGGCATGACCATAGGGTCACAGATGACATCATAACATGTGCACAGATGACATGATCAGGGGGTCAGAGATGAGATGATAACATGTGCACAGATGACATGAACAGAGGGACACAGTTGACATGAACAGAGGGACACAGTTGACATGTCATCTGTGTCACTCTGTTCATGTCAACTGTGTCACTCTGTTCATGTCATCTGTGCACATGTTATCATCTCATCTCTGACCCCCTGATCATGTCATCTGTGCACATGTTATGATGTCATCTGTGACCCTATGGTCATGCCATCTGTGTCCCTATGTTCATGTCATCTGTGTCCCTCTGTTCATGTCAACTGTGTCACTCTGTTCATGTCATCTGTGCACATGTTATCATCTCATTTCTGACACTCTGTTCATGTCATCTGTGCACATGTTATCATCTCATCTCTGACACTGTTCATGTCATCTGTGCACATGTTATCACTCATCTGTGACCGTCTGTTCATGTCAACTTGTCCCTCTGTTCATGCAACTGTGTCCCTCTGTTCATGTCATCTGTGTCACTATGTTCATGTCAACTGTGCACATGTTATCATCTCATCTGTGACCGTCTGTCATGTCAACTGTGTCCCTCTGTTCATGTCAACTGTGTCACTCTGTTCATGTCATCTGTGCACATGTTATCATCTCATCCTGACACTCTGTTCATGTCATCTGTGCACATGTTATCATCTCATCTCTGACCCTGATCATGTCATCTGTGACACTCTGTTCATGTCATCTGTGCACATGTTATCATCTCATCTGTGACCGTCTGTTCATGTCAACTGTGTCACTCTGTTCATGTCAACTGTGTCCCTCTGTTCATGTCATCTGTGTCACTCTGTTCATGTCAACTGTGTCACTCTGTTCATGTCATCTGTGCACATGTTATCATCTCATCTCTGACCCCCTGATCATGTCATCTGTGTCCCTCTTGTTCATGTTATCTGTGCACATGTTATGATGTCATCTGTGACCCTATGGTCATGCCATCTGTGTCCCTATGTTCATGTCAACTGTGTCACTCTGTTCATGTCATCTGTGCACATGTTATGATGTCATCTGTGACCGTCTGTTCATGTCAACTGTGTCACTCTGTTCATGTCATCTGTGCACATGTTATCATCTCATCTTGACACTCTGTTCATGTCATCTGTGCACATGTTATCATCTCATCTCTGACACTCTGTTCATGTCATCTGTGCACATGTTATCATCTCATCTCTGACACTCTGTTCATGTCATCTGTGCACATGTTATCATCTCATCTCTGACCCCTGATCATGTCATCTGTGCACATGTTATCATCTCATCTGTGACCGTCTGTTCATGTCAACTGTGTCCTCTGTTCATGTCAACTGTGTCCCTCTGTTCATGTCATCTGTGTCACTCTGTTCATGTCATCTGTGTCACTCTGTTCATGTCATCTGTGTCACTCTGTTCATGTCAACTGTGCACATTGTTATCATCTCATCTGTGACCGTCTGTTCATGTCAACTGTGTCACTCTGTTCATGTCATCTGTGCACATGTTATGATGTCATGTGACCCTATGGTCATGCCATCTGTGTCCCTATGTTCATGTCATCTGTGTCCCTCTGTTCATGTTATCTGTGCACATGTTATGATGTCATCTGTGTCCCTCTGTTCATGTCAACTGTGTCACTCTGTTCATGTCATCTGTGACCGTCTGTTCATGTCATCTGTGACCCTCTGTTCATGTCAACTGTGTCACTCTGTTCATGTCATCTGTGACCGTCTGTTCATGTCAACTGTGTCACTCTGTTCATGTCATCTGTGTCCCTCTGTTCATGTCAACTGTGTCACTCTGTTCATGTCATCTGTGCACATGTTATCATCTCATCTCTGTCACTCTGTTCATGTCATCTGTGCACATGTTATGATGTCATCTGTGACCCTATGGTCATGCCATCTGTGTCCCTATGTTCATGTCATCTGTGTCCCTCATGTTCATGTTATCTGTGCACATGTATGATGTCATCTGTGACCCTATGTTCATGTCATCTCTCCCCCTGATCATGTCATCTGTGCACATGTTATGATGTCATCTGTGACCCTATGTCATGCCATCTGTGTCCCTATGTTCATGTCATCTGTGTCCCCTGTTCATGTTATCTGTGCACATGTTATGATGTCATCTGTGACCCTATGGTCATGTCAACTGTGTCACTCTGTTCATGTCATCTGTGACCGTCTGTTCATGTCATCTGTGTCCCTCTGTTCATGTCAACTGTGTCACTCTGTTCATGTCATCTGTGCACATGTTTCATCTCATCTCTGACACTCTGTTCATGTCATCTGTGCACATGTTATCATCTCATCTGTGACCGTCTGTTCATGTCAACTGTGTCACTCTGTTCATGTCATCTGTGCACATGTTATGATGTCATGTGACCTATGGTCATGCCATCTGTGTCCTATGTTCATGTCATCTGTGTCCCTCTGTTCATGTTATCTGTGCACATGTTATGATGTCATCGTGACCCTATGGTCATGACTCTGTGTCCTATGTTCATGTCATCTGTGTCCCTCTGTTCATGTATCTGTGCACATGTTATGATGTCATGTGACCCTATGGTCATGCCATCTGTGTCCCTATGTTCATGTCATCTGTGTCCCTCTGTTCATGTTATCTGTGCACATGTTATGATGTCATCTGTGACCCTATGGTCATGTCAACTGTGTCACTCTGTTCATGTCATCTGTGACCGTCTGTTCATGTCATCTGTGTCCTCTGTTCATGTTCAACTGTGTCACTACTGTTCATGTCATCTGTGACCGTCTGTTCATGTCATCTGTGTCCCTCTGTTCATGTCATCTGTGTCACTCTGTTCATGTCAACTGTGCACTCTGTTCATGTCACTGTGCACATGTTCATCATCTCATTCTGACACTCTGTTCATGTCATCTGTGCACATGTTATCATGTCATCTGGACCTCTGTTCATGTCATCTGTGCACTTGTTATGTCATCTTCCTCTCATGACGTGCCCCTGTCATGTCCTGTGCACTCTGTTCATGTCATCTGTGCACATGTTATTGTCATCTGTGACCCTATGGTCATGCATCTGTGTCCCTATGTTCATGTCATCTGTGACCGTCTGTTCATGTCATCTGTGTCCCTGTTCATGTCACTGTGTCACTCTCTGTTCATGTCATCTGTGCACATGTTATCATCTCATCTCTGACACTCTGTTCATGTCATCTGTGCACATGTTATCATCTCATCTCTGACACTCTGTTCATGTCATCTGTGCACATGTTATCATCTCATCTCTGACCCCCTGATCATGTCATCTGTGACCTCTGTTCATGTCATCTGTGCACTGTTATGATGTCATCTGTGACACTATGTTAGTCATGCCATCTGTGTCCCTTGTTTCATGTCATCTGTGTCCTCTGTTCATGTCATCTTGTCACACTGTTTTCTGATATGTCAACTGTGTCCTATGTTCATGTCATCTGTGCCTGTTCATTCATCTGTCTATCTCTGTGACACTACTGTTCATGTCATCTGTGTCACATGTTCATCTCATTGACTGATCTGTCCTCTGAATCATGTCATTCATCTGTGCACATGTTATCATCTCATCTGTGACCGTCTGTTCATGTCAACTGTGTCCCTCTGTTCATGTCAACTGTGTCACTCTGTTATGTCATCTGTGTCCTATGTTCATTCACTGTGTCACTCATGTTCATGTCATCTGTGACGTCTGTTCATGTCATCTGTGTCACTGTTCATTCATCTGTGCACATGTTATGATTCATCTGTGACCTATGGTCATGCCATCTGTGTCCCTATGTTCATGTCATCTGTGTCCTCTGTTCATGTTATCTGTGCACATTGTATGATGTCATCTGTGACCCTATGGTCATGCCATCTGTGTCACTATGTTCATGTCATCTGTGCCCTGATCATGTCATCTTGACCTCTGTTCATGTCATACTGTGCACTCTGTTCATGTCATCTCATCTGTGACCTCTGTTCATGTCAACTGTGTCCCTCTGTTCATGTCAACTGTGTCACTCTGTTCATGTCATCTGTGCACTTGTTATGTCATCTGTTGTCACTCTGTGTCATTGTCAACTGTGTCCACTCTGTTCATGTCATCTGTGCACATGTTATCATTCATCTGTGACACTCTGTTCATGTCATCATTGTGCACATGTTATTCATGCTCATTCATGACCCCTGTGATGTCATCTGTGACCTCTGTCATGTCATCTGTGCACATGTTCATTCATCTTGACCCTGTCATGTCATCTGTGCACTCTGTTCATGTCATCTGTGCATCATGTTATCATCTCATCTGTGACCGTCTGTTCATGTCAATCTGTGTCACTCTGTTCATGTCATCTGTGCACATGTTATATGTCATCTGTGACCTATGTTATCATGCCATCTGTGTCCCTATGTTCATGTCATCTGTGTCCCTCTGTTCATGTTATTCTCTGCATCACTGTACATGTATGTCATCTGTGACACCTATGTTCATTCTCATCTGTGTCCCTATGTTCATGTCAATCTGTGTCCTCTGTTCATGTTATCTGTGCACATGTTATGATGTCATCTGTGACCCTATGGTCATGCCATCTGTGTCCCTATGTTCATGTCATCTGTGTCCCTCTGTTCATGTTATCTGTGCACATGTTATGATGTCATCTGTGACCCTATGGTCATGTCAACTGTGTCACTCTGTTCATGTCATCTGTGACCGTCTGTTCATGTCATCTGTGTCCCTCTGTTCATGTCAACTGTGTCACTCTGTTCATGTCATCTGTGACCGTCTGTTCATGTCATCTGTGTCCCTCTGTTCATGTCAACTGTGTCACTCTGTTCATGTCATCTGTGCACATGTTATCATCTCATCTCTGTCACTCTGTTCATGTCATCTGTGACCCTATGGTCATGTCAACTGTGTCACTCTGTTCATGTCATCTGTGCACATGTTATCATCTCATCTCTGACACTCTGTTCATGTCATCTGTGTCCCTCTGTTCATCTCATCTGTGACCGTCTGTTCATGTCAACTGTGTCACTCTGTTCATGTCATCTGTGCACATGTTATGATGTCATCTGTGACCCTATGGTCATGCCATCTGTGTCCCTATGTTCATGTCATCTGTGTCCCTCTGTTCATGTTATCTGTGCACATGTTATGATGTCATCTGTGACCCTATGGTCATGCCATCTGTGTCCCTATGTTCATGTCATCTGTGTCCCTCTGTTCATGTTATCTGTGCACATGTTATGATGTCATGTGACCCTATGGTCATGCCATCTGTGTCCCTATGTTCATGTCATCTGTGTCCCTCTGTTCATGTTATCTGTGCACATGTTATGATGTCATCTGTGACCCTATGGTCATGTCAACTGTGTCACTCTGTTCATGTCATCTGTGACCGTCTGTTCATGTCATCTGTGTCACTCTGTTCATGTCATCTGTGCACATGTTATCATCTCATCTCTGACACTCTGTTCATGTCATCTGTGACCGTCTGTTCATGTCATCTGTGTCCCTCTGTTCATGTCATCTGTGTCCCTCTGTTCATGTTATCTGTGCACATGTTATGATGTCATGTGACCCTATGGTCATGCCATCTGTGTCCCTCTGTTCATGTCATCTGTGTCCCTCTGTTCATGTTATCTGTGCACATGTTATGATGTCATCTGTGACCCTATGGTCATGTCAACTGTGTCACTCTGTTCATGTCATCTGTGACCGTCTGTTCATGTCATCTGTGTCCCTCTGTTCATGTCATCTGTGCACATGTTATCATCTCATCTCTGACACTCTGTTCATGTCATCTGTGCACATGTTATCATCTCATCTCTGACACTCTGTTCATGTCATCTGTGCACATGTTATCATCTCATCTCTGACACTCTGTTCATGTCATCTGTGCACATGTTATCATCTCATCTCTGACCCCCTGATCATGTCATCTGTGCACATGTTATCATCTCATCTGTGACCGTCTGTTCATGTCAACTGTGTCCCTCTGTTCATGTCATCTGTGTCACTCTGTTCATGTCATCTGTGCACATGTTATGATGTCATCTGTGACCCTATGGTCATGCCATCTGTGTCCCTATGTTCATGTCATCTGTGTCCCTCTGTTCATGTTATCTGTGCACATGTTATCATGTCATCCGTGCCCCTGCCATATTAGAGCCTGTGATCATGTTTTCTCCCCACTTGTGATCATTCAGACTCTGTTCTAAGTCCCTTGGAGCATGTAGATCCTTCTAAATTTCATGTGTATGCCCATTTATATTTGTAAAACTTTTACCACTAATGCACTTATTCAAAAAAGGATAATAGTACATATTACAATAATGATAAAGGGGACATGCATGGGGAATGAGAGTGCTGATGATATCAGCTCTGAGGTGGGCCAGTATTTAACTGTTGGAGCTGAGTACCTGCAGTAGCTCAGCTTACTGCATTCTAACAAGCCCGCTCGGCGTTAGGTAAGAGCCTCACATGCAATGCAGCCATCAGATTCCTGTCTGTGCACGGAGCCGACAGGAAGTGAAGATGCTAGTGCACGTGACCCTGTCTCCCTGCGATGACGTGCACGGACGGGAGCTGGCTTGCGTGCCCGCCCACAATAACATAATATAACGCCCCTCAGTGACAAGCTGCAAACAGAGAGGGAGGGGGAGGAAAGTCACTCAAGCTGCTGGAGACACAGCCCTCTCGTTCTGGAGCCAAAGGGAGACGCCCTCTCGTACTGGAGTCATGTAAGTTTACTAACTGTTTATTTCGGTTTGCAGTTATCAATTTTCTTAGCAAAAAGATAGCTGCAATGATGTAGGTAGCCTCCAGGGACATGTATTAACCGCTTATAGAGGTCATCTGAGGTGGTTGGTTCCCTTTAATTTTCCTCAAGTTCTTCTCATATTGTTCCAGAAGAGAGGTACGGAGCACTAATAGGGTAAGAAAAACTGCTTAGTGATCTGTGCAGAAGGTGCAGACTTGTTAACTTGTTCCAAATGTTGCAGCCACATCCATTTCCATTCTTTTTTTAACTTTTTTGGATAAAGACCTTGCATAAAAGCTTTATGCGAGGCCCAGAACATTTTGACTGAGACTTGATTATTATCATTAGTCAGGAAAAAATCAGATAGATGCACCCTTATCTTGTTGAGTACCTCTCATCTCAATAAAAGCCCAGTGTTTAATCTCCAGGTCTGTGGAGGTGCTGGCCAACGCGCAAACAACACCACTAAGCTCACAAAGGCATGATCTGACCATGTGTTTAGCCCCACCTTCACGGATACACAGGCGGGGAGGGCACCACTATCCACGAGAAAGTAGTCAATCCTGGAGTAGGATCAGTGCCTATAAGAAAAAAAGGAGCAGTCTCTCTCCGCCGCGTGGACATATTGTCAAATGTCACGAAGGTAAAACTCCTTACAAAGTGAGTTTAAGTTTCTCCGCCCTGCATGTACACCTGCAGAGGAGTCTAGGTTTATAGAGGGGGTGATATTAAAGTCACCACATATAATACACATTCCCCTAGCTTCTCCCTTCAAAACCTTCAAACGCAGCTTGTGAGCAGTTAGGGGCATAGAGAGTTACAGGTGAAACCTCCACTCCTCCTAGCATACACATTAGCATAATAAAATGGCCTAATGGGTCAGAGATGACACGAAGGAGTTGAAATGATACAGAGTTCTTCACAAAGATACAGACAGCTGCAAACTTTTTGGAGGGGTCGTTAGAGAAAGAAGGTCTTTTATACAGGCGATGATGAACTCTAAAGTTATCTCCCAGTAGTAGGTGGGATTCTTGGGCGCAGACAATGTCCGCCTTTGATCTCCGAACCTCTGTCCAGAACATAGAGCGTTTAGCAGGGGAATTTAGTCTCCTGACATTCAAAGATAACAGCTTAATACTCTTAGTGGAAAATCATGGCATGTGTGAAGAACCAGGAGACATGCCATCATAAGTAGACAAGGAGGGGAAATTAGGACTAACATGGGACATACATATAAACCAGGGTGGACAGGTCGGAGCCTGTGGGGGGGAAGGAAGTCAGAGAAAGCCATCAAGATGGCAAAGGGGTCAGGCAGGTCAGGACATTTTTTGAGGGCTTGCATAAAGTTCTCTGGTTCAAAAGCATTGCATTCAGGCTAACACATCACAAGGTAACGATGGATTGATGTGGGCTGATTTTGGAACCCTATGTATCCACTCTATCCCCAGAGAGTCTGGAGCCGCATCTGGGAGAATATGCTTAATAAAGGTGGTCAAAAGGTTCACCAGGTCTCCATCCTCCACTATCTCTGGGAGCCCCCTCAGGGGGATGTTGCACCTTCTGGACCTGTCCTCCAGATCCCATAGCTTAAGTTGAAAAGCAGACATTTTAGAGTCCATCACAGTGAAATCATCCACCAGGGAGTTATGTGCAGTAGCAAATTCTGCCCTTTTCCTCTCTATGTGATCAGTGTGCTCCCCCAATGATTTCAGCTCTGCTTTCATCTCACTCAGCATACCTTTGATATCTTCATGCTGCACTTTCCTTTAAGTAGAGAGGAGCTCCTGCATTGTTCCTCTAGTCAGAGGGATGTCATCAGGGTCTGGAGGAGCTGCTGTAGCAGTGGTCTTTGATGAAGAATGTGAGGAGGCAGAATAGGAACCAGCAGAACGAGAGCAGGAAGATGGCGCCATGTCAGGGGGAGGCTCCTGCACCCGGTCCCTGGAGAAGAAATCCGTGACTCTGGCCAATGTTTCTCGCCTTCTGCCCGCTCCTCTCGGCATGGCTGGGCTCTTGGGTGATTCACCACTTCAGGGAGATGAAAATTGTATGCGCGGACCGCTGGAGTTTGTAGTAGGAGTCTGTGCCTTCTGGAGTTCCAGGATCAAGCAGCTGGTGCCATTAGCTGCAGGTCACGCCCCTCAAAACTGCATATTTTATGTAGCTGCAGATATTGTAGCCCTGGGATCAATTGAAGTGATCAAGTGAATACCCCTGACATATACCTTTAAAGTGTAAAAGTAATTTCAATGAAAGAAAAACCAAACAATACTGCACTAGTTGTTAATGATGGGTCACAAAGCAGCTAGGATAATGTTTGTTTTGTGCCATATGATTTATTTTCTCACAATTTTCTGTGCTATTTTAAAAACTGCATTTTAGGGCTGTGTGGTTATGGCCAGAGTCTGCCAGCACTTGGTATGTATTTCCACAGCTTCTGAAAGCAAGCTGATAGTGAGCTGTGTGAGGAGCCAGGAGACAAAAGGTTAACAGAGATTGTGACTGAGCTGTGTGGAGTCAGATGACAGGCCACACCCCCTTTACCCATATATGGTTACATGCCCCATATTCACTGTGAAGATGGATCTGACTGATAATGAACATATGTCTGATTCACACGCAGTGCAGCTTGGACACCTTGTGGAAGGTTTCTGAATGGTTTTCATCCAGAATTCTCTGATAAAGTATAAATGAAAGTTTATTAAAATCACTTGCTCTACATTATTATGAAATAAAAATTTAAACGCAAGTTACGTTTTAAAGAAATGCAAAAGAAAAGCATGTAAACAAAGCTTTTCAGAGCAGTTGCCGTTGTTGAGATAAAGCATGTGTTTTTCTCCAAGAATCACATTTCTAAAAAAAAGTTTTCCTCTGTCTATCTTGTTTATGACTGTTAGTTAAAAACATTTTTTACAACTAAATACAAGAGGGCATGTATCAAGGCTTTTGTGCAAGTTTATTGGCATCAAAACGCTGCTGATGTTGGAGCTGAGTCAGGTTGAGTTTCCACAACTTTTTTTTCTGCTGATAAATAATTATTTTATATTTGTTTTAGGTGTTAAGTGAAGAAAAAACACACTTTATAAAAATATCAGCTTTACTGCCAATTGTCACAGTTCCAAACATTTGTTTCACTTGTAAAAACTGCATTCCCACGTTGTTAAAATTCAGCAATTTGTGGTAAAACATATGCAAATATTAACATACATATTTGCTGTCATTTAAGAATCACATAAACTCAATAACAAAGCTGCAAAAAATAGCATTGAGGTATTGCTATTTGTCATATTTACATAATCTTTGCCATCTTTGCCATCTTTTTTAAAAGTTGGGTGCAGCTTTGTGATTAATGTGTTGCACAGCAAAGCAGATAAAGTCATGATAATTTACTTCACAAAACTGGCATACATTATGGTAGAAATGTACTCAAGTCCATGATGAAATGTCTCTTAGGGGTACTTCACACACAACGATATCGCTAGCGACATCACTGCAAAGTCACAGGTTTTGTGATGTAACAGCGATCTCACTATGTGTGACATGTACCAGTGATCAGGCCTCTGCTGTGAGATCGCTGATCATTACAAATCGTTCTGGACCATTTTTAGGTCATTGCGCTCCCGCTGGGCATCATGCATCGCTGTGTTTGACAGGGTCAACGACCAACGATCTCTATACTACAGGTCTGAGAAACAGGGTCCCAACCGCCATATCGTTGCTGCATCACTGGTAACATCTGACTGTTTGACATCTCACGAGTGATCACGTAGCGACACACCAGCGATCCTGGCCAGGTCAAATTGTGGTCGTGATCGCTGGAAAGTTGCAGCGTGTAAAAGGGCCATAGGGGCATGATAGATGAAAAGATGTGCCAAATTCATTAACATACAGTACAAACCAAAAGTTTGCACATGCCTTATTCTAAAGCAAGGCTCAGTAAAGAGTCAATACTGACTTTTCAGGTTGCTACCTCCAATAGGGGCAATTGTACAGTACAGACCAAAAGTTTGGACATGCCTTCTCATTCAAAGAGTTTTCTGTATTTTCATGACTATGAAAATTGTAGATTCACACTGAAGGCATCATAACTATGAATTAACACATGTGGAAT
>JARQOC010000002.1:434744042-434821035 GCA_033576535.1 Allobates femoralis | reverse complement strand
CCAGGCGAGCTGTCAGGCGGCATCGCCGCCGGGGTGTCTGGAAACCCCAGCGGCAATGCAGGACAATGGGAGCCTATGACTCCCATCGCCTGACAGGTCGCCGGCGCCCGGTTACATAGGGCGATGTGCACACATCGCCCCATGATGGTCGCCTGGTTTCAGAGTACTGCTCTGAAACCAGGCGACCGCCCAGCACCGCCGACATCACCCCTTTACATGAGGCGACGCAGGGGCGATGTCGCCGCCAATAGGCCATGCCCCTACGTTGCCTCTGGTATCGGCGGCGATGTGGCCCCATGTGACGGGGGCTTAAGGGGCAAGAGTTGCATTAGCACCCGGGCCCTGGAGCCTAGGGAGCCCCAAACATCCCTTTGGCTTATAGAAAAAGACTACTGCTATTAAAGATTTCTGATAATTGGAGGCCCATTGGAACTTTTTTTTGGAACTTCACCCAGGAGGTGGCACCCGGCAGCACCCGGCGGTAGCCGCCAGCACTAGGTGGCACCCGGCAGCACCTGGGAGGCGGCACCAGGTGGCATCCGGCAGCTGCCATCACCCAGCATTAGGCGGCACCCGGCAGCACCCATTGGCAGCTAGCACCTGGCAGCCGCCAGCACCACGTGGCAGCCGGCAGCTGGCAGCACGCGGCATTAAGCGGCACATGGCAGCCACCAGCACCCAGCGGCCTCTAGCACTCGGCAGCCGCCAGCACCAGGCGGCAGCCGCCAGCACCAGGCACCAGCCGCCAGAACCAGGTGGCAGCTGCAAGCACCCAGCATTAGGCGGCACCAAGTGGTTCACCAGCACCAGCCGCCGGCAATGTGCCGTGGGAATACACACACACTCACACATATACACACTCTCACACATATACACACTAACTCAGAAATATTCACACACACTCACACATACACACACATATACACATACACACTCACATACACACAAATACACTCACACACATACACACACTCACATATACATACAAATACACTCACGCACACACACTCACATATACACACAAATACACTCAGACATATACACATACACACACTCACATATACACACAAATACACTCACACATATACTCTCACTCTCTCACACACCTTAATGATGCCCCGGGCCATGGAGCCGCCGCGGTGCCCACTTTATATTGACTTCCGGGTACCGCTGAAACAAGTGCCATCGCGCCTGTACATTCAAGCAAGCTGGCGGCCGGCGGACCAATCAGAGGCCTCCTGTCACAGGAGGCGGCCGGCGGACGAATCAGAAGCCTTCTGTCACAGGAGGCGGCCGGCGGACCAATCAGAAGCCTCCTGTCACATACAGTCCCTTTTCATTCAGACACCGATGGATAGTACGAGTTGACACTGTTGTACCCTCGGACTGCAGGGCAGCTTGAACTTGTTTGGATGTTAGTCAAGGTTCTATATCCACCATCCTACACAATCTTGCGTTGAAATCTCTTGTCAATTTTTCTTTTCCATCCACATCTAGGGAGGTTAGCCACAGTGCCATGGGCTTTAAACTTCTTGATGACACTGCGCACGGTAGACACAGGAACATTCAGGTCTTTGGAGATGGACTTGTAGCCTTGAGATTGCTCATGCTTCCTCACAATTTGGTTTGTCAAGTCCTCAGACAGTTCTTTGGTCTTCTTTCTTTCTTTTAAGAGACGTGGAGGAGGGCCTCATTGAATATTGTATCTTCCCATTATTACAAAGTGGGTCAACCATAGTGTTGCCCTATGCAGGCTGCCAAAAATTGGGAGGCACTCCGATGCCCTTTTGAAGACATATGGAGGAGAGCCTTATTAAATAATGCTCTCATTATTAAGAAGTGGGTCTTCCATAGTGCCAAAAATTGGGAGGCACTCAGATGCTCCTTTTAAGAGACGTGGAGGAGGGCCTCATTGGATATTGTATCTTCCCATTATTAGAAAGTGGGTCTCCCATAGTGTTGTCCTATGCAGGTTGCCAAAAATTGCGAGGCACTCCGATGCCCCTTTTAAGAGGCGTGGAGGATGGCCTCATAAAAACAATGTTCCCATTACAAAGGAGTGGGTGTCTGTACTTGTAATGTCCATGCACTAAGTATGGACTGAAACATTTACCCCTGGGGGGTATGCATGAATATACTGTCTAACTTTTTTGGGGGTTATATGGACATCATAAACACCTTTTAAAAATATTATGTGGGTGTTGCATCATGGACCACGAACACCCTGGTGATATGGTGGTGGAGGATGAGGAGAAGGAGGAGGACTAGAGCAAATAACCAAAATCAGGAAGCGTATAGCCATGTATGGTGGTGAAGAGGCGCATGGGAATATACCTCCCCAAAAAAGACACTGGCTTGGAGTTTATATTACGCTGCAATGATTTGGTGGTGTTGAAAAGTCTATCCCCATCCAGCCCTTGTTGATTTTGATAAGAGTCAGCCTGTCAGCATTTTCAGTTGACAGATGGGTGCGCTTATCAGTAATAATTCCCCCTGCAGCATCAAAAACCGCTCTGGCAAAACGCTAGCAGCAGGGCAGGCAAGGACTTCCAAGGCATACAGAGCCAGTTCAGGCCATGTGTCCAGCTTGGATACCCAATAATTATAAGGCACAGAGGAATCACAGAGGACATTGGTACAGTCAGCAAGTTACTCCTTCAGCATTTTCCCAAACTTTGCAGTCCTTGTGGCATGGGAGGGGCTGAGAAAACTCTCCCAGAATTTTGAGAGTGTTCCCCTGCCTTTGCTGGATTGGAGTTGTGTCTCTCTTGCCTGTACTCCTTGGTTGTCCACCGAACTGTGACTTCTGAGGCAAACCTTTTCAGAAAGCAAATTTTTTTACTAATTCCGCAACAAGGGCCTTCTGGTACCGCCCCATTTTTTTAGACCTCTCCGCCTCGGGAATAAGAGCTATAAAGTTTTTCTTGTAGCGTGGATCTAAAAGTGTCACCCAAGATTTTGATAACGCGAAGGTCATGGGACAGGCAGTGTAACATAAAGTCAGCCATGCGCACCAGACTGAAAACAGGCAAGACTTCCGTGTCCTCTCCAAGAGGATGACTGACCATGCTCTCCTCCTCCTCCTCCCTGTCCTATGGCCATCCACACTGAAAAGACGGTATGACAGTTGTGCAGGTAGTACTGTCTATAGCGCATGAAACTAGCTCCTGTTCTTTTTACTCCTCGTCATTGTCCCCCAATCCACGTTGGGATGAGATGAGGCTGGGCTGTATGTAATCACCCTGTATGGTTCCTTGCTCCATCTCATCATGCTCCACCTGCAATGTATCCTCTTTGATTTTGAGCAGAGAGAGTTTCAAAAGACAGAGAAGTGGGATGGTGACACTAATGATGGCATCATCACTGCTCACCATCTTGGTGGAGTCCTCAAAGTTTTGGAGGATGCTACATATGTTGGACATCCATGTCCACTCCTGAGGTCTTATGTGTGGAGTCTGAACCAAATACCGATGGCCTTGTTGATGCTAGTAGTCAAAAACTGCCCTCTTCTGCTCACAAATCCTGATCAACATCTGCAGTGTCGAATTCCAATGCATGGGGACATCACACACCAGTCTATGAGCCGGAAGCTGCAAATGATGCTGCAAGGGCAGCCGAAGCAGTAGGTGAGTTTCTAAAATGGGCACACAGGTGGCATACTTTGACGAGCAGATCCGACAGCTTTGGGTAGGATTTAAGAAACCACTGAACCATGAGTTAAGCACATGGGACAGGCATGGAACATGTGTGAGCTCGCCTCTGAGCTGCCACCAAGTTCCAGCCATTGTCACACACGACCATGCCTGGCTGTAGGTTCAGTGGTGTGAGCCACAGATCTGCCTGCTCTTTCAGAACTGTCCACAACTCTTCAGCATTATGAGGTTTGTCACCTACCTACGCATATTACCTTCAGAACAGCCTGTTGCCGCTTGGCTGAGGCAGTGCTACAGTGCTTCCAGCTTCTGACTGATGCGGAGGGTGAAGAGGAGGAGGAGGCTGAGGAGGATGATGTACAGGAGCTGTATCAACCACAATGGTTCACAGCACCCAGGTGGATCTGGGTAATATTTCTGTACAAACTATGTTACCCTCAGTTGAGGCGCCTATCTAGCCAAGGGAGTCCAACCTGGTTACTCACACGACATATTCAGCAGAAAAGACAGCGCCTCCCACACGGGTGGTTCAATCAATGCATCCTTCTTTATTCCATGTCTGACAGACATGGAATAAAGAAGGATGCATTGATTGAACCACCTGTGTGGGAAGAGCTGTCTTTTCTGCTGTACAGGAGCTGTAAACTATGGGGGCAACCCTGATTGAGTTAGTGCCCACAATCCTTGGCGTGTTCCGTCCCAAGGTCCGACTGGGTCCCAGCTTCCACTATACTAACCCAGTGTGCCATCAGTGAGATGTACCATCCCTGCCCACAAGCACTTGTCCACATGTCCGTGGTTAGGTGGACTTTGCAGGAAACTGCGTTGTTAAGGGCACGGCTAATATTTTGGGACATGTGCTTGTGTAATGCAGGGACGGCACACAGGGAGAAATTGTGGCAGCTGGGGACTGAGTAATGAGGGGCAGCCACTGCCATTAGGTTGCAGAATGCTTCCATCTCCACTAGCCTAAAAGGAAACATTTTGCATGTAAGCAGTCGCGAAATGTGCAAATTGAGTAGTATGGCCTGTGGGGCATTGGCTGCGTATTTGCAATTGCATTAAAACGACTGGGGTATGGACAACTGAACGCTGCACTGGGACAAGGACGTGGATGTGGTTGCTAATGGTGGTATGTCTGATTGTGCAACAACAGGTGCAGGACAGGAGGCATCTTTGCATGCACTATGGACAGGGAATTGCCTGCACGCACAACAGTGGAAGAAGCAGTGGTGTCATCCTCAGACTCTGCTCCTGGACCCTGCAGTTCAGCCCACAAAGTCGGGTGCTTTGCTGCCATGTCCCTGATCATGCTGGTGGTGGTCAGGCTGGTAGTTTTGCTACCCCTGCTGATGGTGGCATGGCAGGTGGTGCAAATGGCCTTTTTGGAATTATCAGAAGACTCCTTAAAAAACAGTCAGACCCAGGAAGACCTAAGAGTTGTACCGGCAACATCCGTCGTGTTACTTTTACGGGGGCAGTTGCCCACCTTCTGTCTGTGGCCACCACACTGCTTCTTCCTGCCTGTTGGGGTGCTATGCCTCCCTCCCCCTGTGCGCAGCTGTCCTCGCTCTGCATGTCCTCCTGCCAGGTTGGGTCTATTACTAGATCATCCACCACATCGTCTTCCACTTCCGCACCCTGGTCCTTCTTCTGACTCTCTGGCAATTGTGTCTCATCATCGTCCACCTCTTGTGAAACTTTCCCACCGTCGCCTTAGTGTGACCGTGGCTGCTGAAATATTTGGGCATCGCTACATATGATCTCCTCATACCCCACTTCAAGTGAAGTGGGCGAGAGACCCAAATCTATAAATGGAAAAGTGAACAGCTCTTCAGAGTGTCCAACTATGGGATCATTTTTGTCCGGGCACTCGTCATGGTGGGAGGAAGGAGGATCAGGTTGACGAATATGCGGTCCAGACTCACAGCAACTGAGACTTGACCATGTGGAAGACAGGGTGGTGGCAAACTGACTGGAAGCATTATCTGCTATCCAACTAACAATCTGTTGATACTGCTTTTGGTTAATAGTGGTGTGCTGCAGTCCCCTAGGAATCGGGACAGGAAGGTCGGCCGAGAAGATGTGGGTGTTTGTTTCGGCACAATTCTAGCTTGCCCATGACATCAGCCTCTGCATGCACCATCACCATCACGTCAAGTTCCTCGTCCTTTGCCACCGGCTTTGCGCATTTTAAATGGTGTGCTATACAGGTTTTAAAAGTGTGCTATATACCCTGTCTATATACAGCTAAATTAATCCTTAGAAGTACTATTGTTTTGATGGATAGATAGATATTAGAAGCATGAACACCAGCCCCAGATGTGCTAAATGGTATACAACTGTGGCGCCCCACTATGTAGGTGCCACAAAAGGGGTACTGCACCCATAAAAGCGGTGTAGTTATCCCACTGCAAGTGGACTTGTGGATGGTAGTAGGAACCCTATACCCACACCCCACACTTATCACATGGTGGGAGGGAACCCAGGAGGGTATATAGTCACCTCCAGGGGGATCCAGAGAGCAGTCTAGGACTCGGGGAGTAAGAAGGTCTTTGACCGTCGGTCTCGGCCCCCAAGGGTTGGAGAGTTAGAAAAGTTCAGGATGGGAACCTGAGCAATGAAAGACGAAGGGAGACAAAAGGGTAGATCCCAGAAGAAGGAGAGAGGAGCAAGGGACTCAAACGAGCGAGTTCGCTCTTGGAAAACAACTGGGTACCGGAGCCCGCACCTGCAGGAACCTTCACGGCCTGCAGAAAATTAGTAGACCAGAGGTATATCCAGATACGGCCCTGACTCCTAAAGCACCCATTAGAGGGGAATCAGACACCACGGTAGTCGTCTGTGGTGATCAACAGAAGGTTCGCCCAACGGGAGCAAGAGAGGTAAAGAGAAACAGCAGGAGGTCAGACCTGATCTTCAAGAGATCTGACTTCACACCACCACTGGGAGGCAAGGGAACAAGAGGAACAAGAAAGGCATATATGAGGGTTTCGTCTACCTACCATAAAATCTACTTGCAGCCACCTGTAACCATTTGTCTGATAACATCATACTGCACTGTGAACTGTAATGACTGCTGAGTTCCAGTGAAGTACCCGGTGAAGTGACTTGTCGACTCTGCTGCATCTTTTCCTAGCATAGACTGATTCCTTCCACAGAATCTCTGCCCCGGCGGTCCATTCCTGCCTGCGGAGGACTATATCATCATTGCCGCAATACCATCGACCACCGGAGGACTGTGGCAGCGCTGGTGAACATCACCAGGAACTGCAGGTGGCGTCACAAACAAACTTTGCTTTATTTTTCCCCTTATTCACTGACCACCAAGGCCACAGTCTCAGGCAGCCACCCATGACCTCCAGACTGAGCCTGAGATCTGAGTACCCTGCCCTGAGTGATTCAAAACCTGGGGTCTACGAACAGGATCTCGTGCCCGGTACCTCTAGGTACTGTGCGCCTTTGAACTTGAACTTAAAATTTACTTTTCTGCCTTTGCTTGGCAGAAAATTGGTTTCCCGCCATTATTGCACGAGGACCCAAGATGGCGCCGTCGCCTTGAAGTAAACACCATGTGCAGGCCCGGGGGCGTGCCTCAGCCCCTAGAGGAAGGAGGGCTTAGATGCAGGCGCCAAAAAGTGTGGCTGCCCCGAATTCCATCAATCAATCAGGGGGGCGGCCCACAGGAAGTTCCCAGGGAGTGCCCGCCCATAGCTGGACAAACCGGAAAAGAAGGACAGATGCCATCAGACTCCTTTGCACCCGGCAGCATGGCAGCACCCCAATGGAGAGACATAGGAGAGAGGTGGAGGAGAAGACTCGCGCTGAGCAAGGCGACCCAGCAGCAGCGTCCCTCCTAACCATCGAAAGCAATGCTGATTACTGGCGGGATGCTTTCACCCGGCTCTGCCAAGAAATGGAGCAGACTTTAACTTGGATGTGTCAGCGGTGGAGTGCAGAGTGGACCTTCGAGCTGTCTGCTAGTAGGATTGCCCGCGAGGCACGGGAGGCAACGATTGCAGAAAGAGCGGTAGAGGAGTACCGCGCCTCCTTACCACCACCCGTCCAGACCTGGGAATCGGGGACCCAAACTGAACCCCTGACTCCACCACCATCCTGGGCCAGCAGCTGTCTCTGGCTGGAGACAGCTCAACCACCCACAGCACCGGACTTGGAGGTCGAAGAGCTCTACGACGATGACGACGACGAGGAGCCAGACGAAGCCTCAGGAGGGAGCACCCCAGAAGTGGCATGGTGGACCGCATGGCAGCGGCACCAGCGAGGAGTTCCCACCATTTTGAGCTCCATGGAGACGCGTGCAACACCGAGAGGTTCCAGCAGCAGTTCACCCCACCCACAGTACCAGTCGCTACCGTGCAACCGGCCAGCCGTGGATGAAAGAGACCAGGTGGCAATGCAACGGCGACGCGAGGACTGGTATCAAATAGAACAAGCCACCAGGAGGCTACGGGATGAAGCCCGAGCTCAGCCCCCACTGCCCCTTGAACTGCAGAAATCTGGAACTGTAGTCTCCGTTTATCAGGAAGATGGATGGGTTTTTCTAAGAGAACCAGGACTTTTTGACGATGTATTCTTTTCCCAGGAGGGTATATAGTCACCTCCAGGGGAAACCAGAGAGCAGTCTAGGACTCGGGGAGTAAGGAGGTCTTTGGCCGGTCTGTCTTTGACCGTCAGTCTCGGCCCCCAAGGGTTGGAGAGTTAGAGAAGTTCAGGATGGGATCCTGAGCAATGAAAGACGAAGGGAGACAAAAAGGTAGATCCCACAAGAAGGAGAGAGAAGCAAGGGACTCAAGAGAGGGAGTTCGCTCTAGGAAAGCAACCAGGTACCAGAGCCCGCACCTGCAGGAACCTTCACGGTCTGCAGAAAATCCATAGACCAGGGGTAAATCCAGATACGGCCCTGACTCCTAAAGCATCTATTAGAGGGGAATCAGACACCACGGTAGTCGGCTGCGGTGATCAACAGAAGGTTCACCCGATGGGAGCAAGGGAGGTAAAGAGAAACAGCAGGAGGTCAGACCTAATCTTCAAGAGATCTGACTTCACACCACCACTGCGAGGCAAGGGAACAAGAGGAACAAGAAAGGCATATACGAGGGTTCTGTCTACCTACCATAAAATCTACTTGCAGCCACCCGTAACTATTTGTTCCAGTAAAGTACCCAGTGAAGTGACTTGTCGACTCTGCTGCATCTTTTCCTAGCATAGACTGATTCCTTCCACAGAATCGCTGCCCCGGCGGTCCAGTCCTGCCTGCGGAGGTCTATATCATCATTGCCACAATACCATCAACCACCGGAGGACTGCGGCGGTGTTAGTGAACATCAGCAAGTACTGCAGGTGGCGTCATGAACAAACTTTGCTTCATTTTTCCCCTTATTCACTGGCCACCAGGGCCACAGTCTCAGGCAGCCACCCGTAACCTCCAGACTGAGCCTGAGATCTGAGTACCCTGCCCTGGGTGAGTCACAACCTCTTGTGGTACACCAAAGTGTGCTATATAACCCTCCTGCCTGTATACAGCTAAATTAATCCTTAGGAGGACTGTTGATTTGATGGATAGATAGATATTAGAAGCCTGTACACCAGCCCCAGATGTGCTGACTGGTATACATCCTCTTGTGGTACACCAATGTGTGCTATATACTCTGCCTGCCTGTATACAGCTTGATTAGTCCTCAAAAGGACTGATGTTTTGATGGATTTTGTATCCCAGCACCTACACTACCTAAAAGACTCAAAATCTGTCCCTCACTCAGCAGCACCTCTCCCTAAACTAGCTGACAATGTGGAGCAAAGTGACGATCACAGCGTTGTCAGATCTTATATAGACCTGATGACACTGTGTGGCCAGCCAATCACTGTAATGCCACAACCAACATGGCTGTGGCATTACCATGTGTGGCAGCCAATCCCTGCTTGTGGGCTGGCTCTGTAAAGAGCACCAACATGCAGAGAGGAGGACTCGATCATGAGCCCGAGCATCTCGCCAGTACAAGGTGCTCGCCAAGCATCACGAGTACTGTGATGCTCAGGCAAGCACAGAGTACAGGCGAGCATGCTCGCCCATCACAGTCTTGTGACAAATCTGCACTCAAAAATTCATCAAAAAACGCACTCAACCTAATACTCTGACAACACTGATCCTTGTAGCAACCTTGCAAAACAAAAAGGAAAAGGGTGCAATTGTGTGGGATCCCCTTATTAAAACGACTAAGTGGCATGGATAGGTGGCCACTCACCTTATCACCTGATGAAGACTGTTTATAGAGTTGAAACGCGTAGTGGAGCTAAGAAATTAATAAAAGGTTTGCCATTTATGAAAACATCTTATATGTCTGCTTGATACTTAGAGCGCCCCTAATCAGACCGCCATTACTATTTATTTGCACCTTGTAGCAACTTGTCAGAGATGCATCTAGACCTCTTCCCTATGCTGTTCTCATTCCATTTGAGCACTGTTTCCATCTACTTCAGTGATTTACCTGCCCTTCTGGTATGGTCCGAAAAAATGGTTACGTTTCCCATTGACTTGAATTATACTCGATACTTGAATCAAGTCTGTCTGACCTGCTTGATTCAAGTATCGAGGACTCAAACATTTTAGTGCTTGCTCCTCACTACAGATAATGCTTCCATTATTATGTTTCCCATCAACACCCTGCTTTCTACATGGTCCAGTCTCACTAACCAAGAGTGTGGACCAGAGTCAGTTTTCAAGTAACATGGGAAAGAAAAAGCTGCTGTCGAAAAGCAACAAATAGTGCAATGCCTTGGACAAGGTGTGAAAACATTAGATATTGCAAGAAAACTTAAACGTGATCATTGTACTGTGAAGAGATTTGTGGCTGATTCTGAGCACAGACGTGTTTGTGCAGATAAAGGCAGAATGAAGAAGGTGTAACCACCCAGGGGTCTGCTGCCCGTGCTCCTCGGCCTGCTATTTCCACTCCTCCGGCTCCTACCGCTCCTGTCCGGTGTCCAGGATCCCGGGTGTCGTCTGTCCGCCGACGGCTCCGGGGCGCTGGCAGCCGCCGCCCACTGATCGGTCGGGTTGCGGCTTCCAGGGCTTCGTCTTCCTTGCCGTATGCTCCTCGGGTGTGCGCACCCGTCCCCAGCCGCAGGGTTCCAGCACCCTCTGCTTGAGTAGCGCTGCTCGTCTCCTCACTTCCGGGGCTACTGCTTGAGCACATGAAACTCCATCTCCAAATCAGTATCTGCTGGAGAACTGCAGGGAGCATGCTCCTCCCCTCAGCCAATCACCATGCCTCTGTGTCATGTCAATCAGGACTGCCCTGCTGTAATATAAGCTTCCTGTTTCCTGTCAGTCTTTGCCAGGGCAATTTCTATTTAGTGAAGTTGCTATTCCTGGTCTGGTCAGGTTGTTCCTTATTTTGCTTGATATCTGAATTCTGTGTGTTCCTTCCTGCAGATCTCCTCCCTGCCGGCTCCTCGCTGACTTCCGTGTTCCTGGCCTGCTACCCGGATCTCTTCCATGCTGAGATCGCTGTCTCAAGTCCTGCTCCAGATTCCCCGTGTTCCCGGTTCCCCGTGTCCTATCTTATACCCGGGTGCAGTGTTGTTTCCACGTTGCCTTGGGTCGGTTTAACACCCGTGTCCACTTCATTGGTCCTTCCGAGGTTGGTACCGGCGGTATCCCTGTATAGGGGTTAAGCGCTCCGGGGCCTCCTTCTGTGGTGTTCCGGTGCTGTGGCCGTGTGGCCCTCCCCTGGGGCGTGGGTTCTTGTTTTGTTCAATAAACCTGTTGACTCTACTGTACTGGTCCGCCTCTCTATCATCCCGGTATCAGCATCCGCACTACGCGGTCCAGTGGGTCCACGTGTGGGGTCCATCAGTAGGACGTGACAGAAGGTTTCTGCAAGGCAAGTTCATCGGATTAAGAGAGCAGCTACTAAAAAGGCCTTACAAACCAGCAAACAGATATTCGAAGCTGCTGGTGCCTCTGGAGTCCCTCGAACCTCAAGGTGTGGGATCCTTCAAAGGCTTGCTGTGGTGCATGAATCTACTATTAGGCCACCCCTAAACAGTGCTCACAAGTAGAAACAGTTGCAGTGGGCCCAGACATACTGTACATGAAGACTAATTTTCAAACAGTCTTGTTTACTGAAGAGTGCCAAGCAACCCTGGATGGTCCAGATGGATGGAGTAATGGATGGTTGGTGGATGACCACCATGTCCCGACAAGGCTACAACATCAGCAAGGAGGTGGAGGAGTCATGTTTTAGGACGGAATCATTGGGAAACAGCTGGAAGACCCCTTTAAGGTTCCTGAAGGTGTGAAAATTACCTCTGCAAAGAATATAGCGTTTCTGACTGAGAACATTCTAAAGCATCCCATTATTTTATTTGCCTTTGCCGAAGCTGCCTGACACTAGCCACTAAATGTGAGTTTGTTGTCAACCTATACACCCAGGTCTTTTTCAGTGATAGTTTTGCACAGTGTTTTACAATTAAGCACATAATTATACCTTTTATTTCCTCTGCCCAAGTGCATGACCTTACATTTATCCCTTTAAAAGCTCATTTGCCATTTATCAGCCCAAGCTTCGAGTTTACATAAATCCTCCTGTAATATAAAATTTTCCTCTTCTGTACTGATTACCCTGCAGAGTTTAGTGTCATCTGCAAATATTGAAATTCTACTCTGTATGCCCCTACAAGGTCATTAATAAATATGTAAAAAAGAATGTTAAAGAGGACCTGTCACCCCACTGGTGCTATGCTAAATGAATGCAGCACTGAATGCAGCATGTCAGCTGCATTGAGGGAAGGGTTCCCCCATGTACCTAGTCCCCCTGTAAGCTGTTAAAAAGACTTTATAAAGTGTACAGATAAGAAGTCTGGAGGAACTTACTCAGTAATGAGTCATTGCTGTTGCTAATGTCTTCCCCGCCTCCAGCCTTCTGTGTGCCACCTCCAGCCCTCAGTGATGACACATACAGGAGGCTGAATAAGAGAGGGCTGGAGGTGGTATACAGAAGTCTGGAGGCGGGGAGGAGGGCAGACATATAAAGGAGGCTGAACAAGAGGTGGCACAGAGAGGGCTGGAGGCAGGGAAGACACTAGCAACAGCGATGACACATTACTAAGTCCCTCTGGACTCCTTATCTTTACACTTTATAAAGTATTTTTTAAAGCTTAGAGACATGGGGGACCCCTTCCCTGAATGCAGCAGACACGCTGCATTCAGTGCTGCATTCAGTTTGCATAGCATCAGGGGATAGCATCAGGGGGGTGACAGGTCCTCTTTAAGTAGACTGGGAGGGTCCACTTAATGACCCACTTGTGTACTTATGTCACATTTCCCTCACAGCACACTGGGTGAACCTTGTGGAGTTGGGCCCTTGTTTCATCAGGGTTTCCTCCACCTCCTGCACCAGTTCCTGCTCCCCTCCTCCTCCTCAATATCCAAAATGTCTTCTCAGAGCATCTTGACCATATCAGTGGCAAGCTGGAAGCACTACAGCACTGCCTCTGCTGAAACAAATTTGTTTGTAACAAACATCACAAAGCCACAGAGATGTGGAAAGCTGCAGCAGTGCTTGTAAGTGCTAGCTTACCATCTGTTGTGTGACTTGATCATGCACTGGAATTCCACATTACACATGTTGTCAAAACTTTGTGAGCAGCAACAGCTGAATATCAACTACAACATGATCCTCAGTAGTTTAGTCAGCCTACAAAGATCTCAAAAGAGCCGATGAATATGCATGCATGTCTGACATCTGTGAGGTTCTACAAAACTTTGAAAATCAACCAAGATGGCGAGCGTAGATGATGCCATGATCAACATAACCATCCCGTGACTGTGTCTATTCAAACGCTGCTTACAATTAAAGAGAAAGCTTTGCATCTGGACTGGGTGGAGATGGAGAAAGAAAGTACACAGGGCGATACTACCCAACCCAACCTTATCTCACCTTCTCTAATGAGGAGGAGGTGCCTGAGGAGGAGGAGGAGAAACAGGAGCTGGTTCCCTGCTCTACAGAGGGTACTACCCATACTAGTTTCATCCTGTCTGTTCAGTGAAGATGGGCTGAAAAGGAGCAGAAGAGAGAGAAGGAAGAGATGGAGAAATGGAGAATCATCCTCCTGTTGGGGATAGGGAAGTATTGCCTGTAGGGAGTATGGCACACATAACTAACTGTGTCGCCACCTTTAACATGACCGTTGTGCTATACATATTTAGGGCAACACTGATTAATGGTTGTTCACCCTTCTTGACCATGCTTCAAAGAGAACTGTCCATCTCTCCTTTCTGGAGAGTGTTTGTTAAATGGTGCAATACCAGGAGGCCCTACTTGAACAATTAAATTTCCATCTGTCAACTCTAGCGGCAGAGATCATATTTTCTTGGGCATCCAAGGAAATATGATAAGGGAGACACACACAAGGTCCAACACTGGCAGGCGAACACTATCACAGGTTTGGGGCAGTTTCATTAGACCCTACCAGCGCCAATTCCCTGATGTGTGGGGTAGTTTGACAAAAAGTCAAAGGTTTTGGTTATTATCTCATAAAGTGACACTTGTCAGAATTGTAAAATTTGGTCAGGTCATTAAGGTGAAAATTGTCAGTGTCACTAAGGGTTTAAAAGATTGTGATATGGACAAAACAAATTGGCAAAACTTTTTCAAAAATCCATTTAACACAAAAAGCTGATTTAATTAAAACATAATGTTTTTGTGAAATAAACCATTTAAGCCTGTTTTTGTCAATACAGGGTGGGCCATTGATATGAATATACCTAAATCAAATGGGAACGATTGGTGATATCAACTTCCTGTTTGTGGTACATTAGTACGTGGGAGGGGGAAAACTTTTCCAGATGGGTGGTGACCATGGTGGTCATTTTGAAGTCGGCCATTTTGGATCCAACTTTATTTAGGTGAATCCATATAAATGGCCCACCCTGTATATCTACACCAATAGGTAATTTTTCTGATGATAACTTCAATTTAACTCTGCTTTTTGTAATTTTCTATTACTTATGACATTCTAAAGACAACAAATATGTAGTCTTTTAGGCCTACGAGTCCTGAAGTACTATACATGGGAACGCAAATCTAAGGTATATCAGATATCACATTACACTAAAAATAATTTGCTCAAGCATAAATGTATTTTCCATGATTCCATTGTGGTTACATGGCTCTAAATCCTTAGCCAATACATGTAATCTCATAGTCGATGAGAGTAATATTTTGCATCACTGCTTCATTGATTAGTCATAACAAACTAGTGAAATATTGAGCAGGGGCTACTGTACAGTCAAAGGAGATGGTTTTTCTAGATTGTATTAGATGATATAAGTCAAGTCAGTAATGTAAAGGTGTCACTTGGATAGAAAACATTTTCTAGCCACAAATCCCAGCATGTAGGTGTTTTCACCATAGTGGGTACGAGACAGGGCTGATTATTTTGTAGCAATACCGTTTATGCAGTGAAAAAGAGCAGAAGATGTATCGTACTATAAAATGTGATATAATGTTGAAAGTAATAGTTTTGTTTCATCAAAAAGCAGCAACATTTGTCTTCCTTCCTTAATTGTTGTCTTCTAGTTAAAGATTAGATCCAATTATTTGCTCATTTTCAAAGTAACAAATCTAGGAAATGCTATTATTAATGTATGAATATTCCGTGTTTAATAGTAGATATTTTCTTGATGATACATTTAAATCGTGATTTATTAGAAACCTATGTAAGTCTACATAAGTGATGCAGTAATACAAGACTAATATTTATGGTCATCAAAGTACTCTGTCTAATGTAGTAAACTATTTAAGAATTGAGCAGTTTATGTTCTATCTTCTGCAGCAAAATAGTTTAGTTTGAGCAAATATTAGTTTTGTAGATTTATGAACCTTTGTGAATCTCCTAATACATTTATTTTAAAAAGGTGAAGGGATAAAGCATCTCATGCGTATTAGAGAAAAGTCCTAAATCCACTGTTTTCAATAAAACAGACCGACCTGAAGTTGGTCTTTCGGTCTCCTCCAACAAGATGTTTAAGATAGAGGGATTTGGGAAGTTCAATATCACAATAGACTGATTCTTTTGTTCCTTAGACACTAAGTAAGATGATTTGGGACTTTGGAAACATACTGTATGTGTATGGTCATCTCAAGTATGGCCACAAATCTGTTACTTGAAAAAAACTTGTTAAGAAAGGGAAATAATTATTGCCTCAAACTATCTAGACTTGCTACGGCAAGGTTTTCTTGTTTCATCATGGTCTGCAACATTCATGCTTGTGCACGCACTGTCCAGTATTACTGGTGTGGCTGACATGTTGTGCTGGTGTAGAGAAGCAGCCAGTACCCTCCAGCAGTTCCTAGGGGTGCAGCCAAGGGACAACGCCCCCTACTGAGATGAGATGTCACCTGGAACCAAAAGAGAAGCCTGCAGTTTCCGTGGGGAAAAGTTTAAGAAGAGAACCAGGTTAAGGGTGAGCGCTGGCGCAGCTTGAAAGCAATGGTGGATGCCGGTAAAAGCGCCAGTCTTGGCACCAGAAAATGCAAGTTTACATGCAGTGTCCCGTCTCCTGCCCCTCCAGAGAGAGAGAGAAAGAGCCTGATTCCTGAGAACTAATAGCAGATACTGCCTGCAAAGAACCAGTGCCTGATTCCAGTGTGCTCTCCATTCAAGATCCCACAACAGAGCTATATAGTTAAGTCACAGATGTTGTAGATGTTGTCCTTGGGGGGCAGGGTTGAGCCCAGAACCCCAGCACTGCAAGGCTACAGTGCTAAACACCAAGCCACCTTGTCACCCAATGAGATTTATTATTAAACAAACTAGGATGTGGCTCAATACAGAAGAATCAATAAGCAATACATTGGTTCACAGAATAAACAGCTTGCACATAAAGTATACAGAAACACTTATTTACTGAATACTTCTAATATAGCTAACCCAGCGGTGTATAATATGTTAATGTGCAATCGGTAACCCCAAGTAAAGGTACAGTTCGGTACTTGTTGCTGTCAGTGACACCATCTAGCGGAGTCAATTCATGTACGTCTTATAGATTGATACATTTCTTTGTTAGGATGGCTGCAGATGATATATGGAATAACCTACTCATGATAGAGTTCAATTAAAAGAACTACTTCACATCACTAAGTACCCCATGGCTAAGCAGGAAGCAACAGCTCGACTCACTCGGATCGCCAATGGGAGTTGATCTTCTTGCATCTTGACTTGATCACGCAGACTGGGATTGGAGGTCTTGACCAATGACATCTGGTCTTTACGGGTTGACCTTGCAGTCTGGTGTCGGATCTTGACCGGTGACGTTGGGTATACTCGACTTGACGGCACTGTCTGAATTCCGTATTTTGACCGTCAACATCTAGTGTTGAATCAGGACATGTGGACTACAAAATTAAGGCCAAGTTACGGTATCAGCAAGCTCAGTTGCTTTCTGAGCAGACTGGTGAGCATTACACACTTCTGCTCGCACGTGTTTCCTTCCTTGATTTGGCACAAACTCTGCCTCTCCTCTGGCACTCTGAGCTTTTATATCTTACTGCTGGACTACAACTATCATCTGAAATTCTTCCACTGAGGAAATAGCTCCATTGTTCATTGGTTCTGAGTGATTTCTTTGGCTAGCAATGTAATGTTCTTAAAGCCCTGTTAGGTCTGATTGGATAATCAGACTGACTTTTGCACTCCCTTACGTATATTGTGCCACAAATCTTACTCCAATCACCTACTTTATTAAAACTTTGTCAAGGCACAAACACTTTTCAAATGTGCCTCTTAATGAATTAGACACCTCTGACTCCAGCACATCCCATCATCAGATGGTGCGAACAATGCAGATCTTGATGAATTGGTGCAATAGTATGCAATTTATTCTTGAGTTTCTAAAAAGAATAAAGGGGGAGTCACACGCATCAATGTCGTCAGTGAGATGATATAAAATAGGAAGGGGGAACAAGAGGCGCAATAGTGCCCTATCACTCAGACACTAAGAGATGAGAAGTATATTGTCAAAACCACTCACCTATTCCAGTTGTGATGACCCACAACTGGCTTGAAGGCATATAATCAATACCGGCTGCTGCAGGACCTCCACCAACCACTCGCACGTGGGAAGACTCTCAGGAAGCTGGGAAAAGGTGTGTGACAGTCCGCGCCACCGGGTACCAAAGAAATCACCTGGGATGCAGGAAGTTATTTCAAGCTTTGTCTTTATTCGCCAACATGTTTCAGCGCTCCACCTGGCGCCTTCCTCAGGGATATTACAATGCACAAGTGCAGTGGGGTTTATATAGCACCTCACATGGTTAGCTGTGGGTGTGCCAGAGGGGTGTGTGATATCACAAAGTGGGCGTGGTTACACGTTTTGGAGCCTTTTTCACTAACATATCAAACTAAACATCATTTTAATCACAAAATGATTAAAATGATGTTTAGTTTGATATGTTAGTGAAAAAGGCTCCAAAACGTGTAACCACGCCCACTTTGTGATATCACACACCCCTCTGGCACACCCACAGCTAACCATGTGAGGTGCTATATAAACCCCACTGCACTTGTGCATTGTAATATCCCTGAGGAAGGCGCCAGGTGGAGCGCTGAAACATGTTGGCGAATAAAGACAAAGCTTGAAATAACTTCCTGCATCCCAGGTGATTTCTTTGGTACCCGGTGGCGCGGACTGTCACACACCTTTTCCCAGCTTCCTGAGAGTCAGTGAGATGATTGCTGACGACATTGACGGCTGATTGCTGGTGAGCTGTCACACAGACAGACTCACCAGCGATCAATTGACCAGAGACATCATGGAAACGATTTAAATATTGTTTCCACGATGTCTTGCTCCCGCTGCCAGCCTGCTGGAAGCGGGAGAAGGCTGGTCTCCAAGGTAAACTGCGGGTATCTAGGCAGCGCGCGCTGCCTAGATACCCGACGTGTACCTTAGTTACCAGCCTCCTCCGCTCACCGGCTGGTATCTAAGGTACACATCGGGTAACTAGGGACCCTAGTTACCCGCTGTGTACCTTAGATACCAGCCGGTGAGCGGAGGAGGCTGGTAACTAAGGTACACGTCGGGTATCTAGGCAGCACGCGCTGCCTAGATACCCGCAGTTTACCTTGGATACCAGCTCCCAGCGCTTGTGAGAGGCGCTGGGAGCTGGAATATCGCTACTCCTGGTGTCACACGCAGCGATGCTGCGTGTCCACCGGGCGACAATCGCCAGGTTTTAGAGCAGGTTCTAAAACCTGGCGATCATCAACCAGCGATTTATCGCTGGTTGATTCAGTATATCACATGCGTCAATATCGCTGCAACGTCACGTGCAGCCGAGATCGTGCAGGCGATATTGACGCGTGTGACTGCCCCTTAAGACACAAACAGCACAATTCAAAACTCAAGAAAAAGGACTTTCAGAATTGCTATGTGATAGGAAATAGTGAAAGGGCTTACTAAAATAGACATGTCAGGAGTTAAACTCTAACAGGTTGTGCATTTTTTTACCAAATAAAATCTAAACGATAGAAGAGTTCATCTGTCATGTACAATGTAGACAGCACCTTGTAGAACTACTTATTAAAGTAGAAGGTACCAGAGAGTGTGAACTAATGTGACACATTCTTACTTCAGTGTGCAGACAGAAGTTAACACAATCCTTTTTTAGTTAAACCTATGTCTATCAAAAAGTGAGGTTTTCTATTCCTAGACTTGGTACAACATTTAGAGTAAGGCAGAAGGCTCAGTTTTGCAGCACTGAAGAATAATTTACAAAGATAAAGGAACTTTAGGATTTGAGTGAAGTAAGTCCTCTTATATAACTCCATATGTTGTGAAACGAAAAAACCCATTGGTAACAGGACAACCTAGTTAAATTCATCGCCTTTATTAGTAAAGACTGCTATGTATTAGTCAATTTCTACATTTTTAATTTTTCTATATTGTTGTGACACATTTATTCTGTTTTTCATAGAGGCTTGTAACTTGTGCCATAGCTTTTCAGAAACTGAAGATAAAACTGTCACTTTTTTATGAAAATATTGACAAAAAAACTTTTTTCAAAATATATAAGCAGTTAATTAAGGATATGCCAATATGGTTGCACTTTTTAAAAAATAAATACCAAAAATTGCAATGAAAGAATCAGTTTCCAAACTTTGTCTTCTGGCTTACTGATGTCTGACTTCTGGTTTTGTCCATATCTGTACTGAAGCCTGCATTAACTCCTTCCCGACCTTTGACGTACCAGTTAATCATAGGTCGGTGGTACTTACCGACCTATTACATATTGGTTTGTCATGACAGAATCGTGGTCCCATAGGCCTGGTGTAGTCTTCGAAAATTCTGGAAGGATCGGATCTCAACTTGACCTCAGTGTGGGTAGTTTTGCCATCACGCACCTGCGATCGCTGTGATTGGCTGTTCAATTCTGACATCCCCCTGTATCTGATATCCCCCTATATCTGATATCCCCCCTTTGTCTGACATCTCCCCTGCATCTGATATCCTCCCCTGCAATGGACGTCCCCTCCGCATTTGATGTCCTCCACTGCATCTGACATTCCCCTCTGCATCTGACATCCCCCTGCATCTGACATTCCCCCTGCATCTGACATCCCCCTGCGTCTCACATCCCCCCTACGTCTGACATCCCCCTATGTCTGAAATCCCCCCTTCTTCTGTCATCCCCCCTGCATCCGATATCCCCCTTGCATCTGACATCCCCCTGACATCTCGCTGTGTCTTACATTCCCCCTGCATCTGACATCTTCCCTACATCTATCATGCCCCCGTGTCTGGCATCCCCCTGCATCTGACACCTATCCTCCTGTTCTGACATCCACCCCCCTGTGTCTAACATCCCTTCTGTATCCTGATATCTCCCTGCATCTGAGATCCCCCTGCTTCCAACATCCATCTCTCTACGTTTTACATTCCTCCTGCCTCTGACATCCCCCGCTGCATCTGACATTCCCCCTGCATCTGACATCCCACTGCGTCTCACATCCCCCATGCGTCTGACATCCCCACTATGTCTGAAAACCCCCCTGCTTCTGACATCCCTCCCTGCATTCAACATCCGCCTTGCATCTGACATCCCCCTGCATCTGACATCCATCTCGCTGTGTCTTACATTCCCCCTGAATCTGACATCTCCATCCCCCCGTGTCTGGCATCTCCCTGCATCTGACACCCATCCCCCAATATCTGACATCCACCCCCCTGTCTCTGACATCCCTCCTGTATCTGATATCTCCCTGCATCTGACATCCCCCTGCATCTAATATCTCCCTGCGTCTCACATCCCCCTATGTCTGAAATCCCCCCTGCTTCTGACATCCCTCCTGCATCCAACATCCCCCTTGTTTCTGACATCCCCCTGCATCTGACATCCATCTCCCTGTGTCTTACATTCCTCCTGCATCTGACATCTCCCCTACATCTATCATCCCCCCGTGTCTGGCATCCCCCTGCATCTCACACCCATCCCCCTGTGTCTGATATCTCCCTGCATCTGACATCCCCCCTGCGTCCGACATCCATCTCCCTACGTCTTACATTCCTCCTGCCTCTGACATCCCCCCCTGCATCTGACATCCCCCCTGCATCCGACATCCCCCTGCATCTGACATCCATCTCCCTAAGTCTGACATCCATCCCCCTGCTTCTGACTTCCCCCCTGCATCTGACATCCCCCCTGCGTCTAACATCCCCGCTGCATCTGACATCCCCCTTGTCTGACATCCCCCCTGCATCTGACATCCCCCCTGGGTCTAACATCCCCTCTGCATCTGACATCCCCCTTGTCTGACATCCCCCCTGCTTCTGACACTCCCCCTGCATCCAACATTCCCCTGCGTCTGACATCCCCCTGCGTCTGACATCCATCTCCCTGCATCTTACATTCCCCCTGCATCTGACATCCTGCCTGCATCTGAAATCCACACTGCGACTGACATCCTCCTGCGTCTGACATCCATCTCCCTGCGTCTAACATCCATCCACCTCCATCTCACATCCCGCCCTTGCATCTGACATCCCCCCTGCATCTGACATCCCCTCTGCATCTGATATTCCCCATGCATCTGATGTCCTCCCCAGTATCTGACATACCCCCTGCATCTAACATACCCCCTGTGTCTGACATTCCCCCTGCATCCAATATCCTCCTCTGTGCCTGATATACCCCTGTGTCTGACATCCATCCCCCTGTGTCTGACAAAGCCCCCAGCATCTGATATCCCCCCTTCATCTGACATCCCCCCTGTGTCTGACAACATCCCGCTACATCAATAAAAGAAATACTTCTTTCACATTCAAAAGACTGAGTGTGCAGTGATTTTACCTATATATGGAAATCGGGCCCAATACAACCCTTCACTAGCACCTCAGACACCATTTGAGTGTGCACACCATTCAGTACTTCCTATACCCCTACATATGATGTCCTCACCTACATTTGACATCCCCTTTCATCTAACATGCCCTTGTGTCTGACATCCTCCTGGGTCTGACATCCCCCCGCATCTGACATCCTCCTGTGTCTGACATCCCCCCTGAGACTGACATCCATCCCCCTATGTCTGATACCCCCCTGTGTCTGACATACCCCCAGCGTCTAATATCACCCTTGCGTCCGACATTCCCTCGATGACTGACATACCTCTGCGTTCAACATCCCCCATGCATCTGACATCCTCCTGTCTGACATCCCCCCTGTGTCTGACATCCTCCCCCCTGGGTTTGACACCCCCACCCCCGTGTCTGACATCCTCCCCCCTGTGTCTGTGATCCCCCTGCTGCCTCTGCTATCCCCCTGAGGCTTCTGTGATCCATCCTGCTGCCTCTCATCTGCTGTTGCCTGTCACACTGCTTCCTGTGATCCTGCTGCTGTGCCTTTGCTTGCTGTCCTAATGCTGCCAGTAAAGTTCCTGTCCCTGCTCTCTACCACTCGCCCCTCCTCCCCCCCATCCTGCGCCACCGCCTTCTATCACTGAGCGATGATCAGCTATGGGATTAGTGATAGCTTATCAGGTACATTATTGCTTGAGTTTTGGCTTTTTTTGTATATCCCAAAGCACTGAAAAACGAAATGCCAAACTCGTGCCATCACATACAGTGGTTGAAATAAGTATTTGATTCCTTGCTGATTTTGTAAATTTATCCACTGAAAAAGACATAAACAGTCTATAATTTTAATGGTAGATTAATTTTAACAGAGGTAGAATATGAAAAATAAAATTGAGAAAATCACAATGTCTAAATTATATAAAGTTCTTTGCATTTTGCAGAGAAAAATAAGCATTTAGATAGTTGTGGCCAAAAGTATTGGCAGCTCTGCAATTCTGTCAGATAATACTCAGTTTCTTCCAGAAAATGATTGCAATCACACATTCTTTGGTATTATTATCTTCATTTAATTTGTC
Source organism: Allobates femoralis (assembly GCA_033576535.1). Classification (NCBI taxonomy): domain Eukaryota; kingdom Metazoa; phylum Chordata; class Amphibia; order Anura; family Aromobatidae; genus Allobates; species Allobates femoralis. The sequence goes on along the minus strand of JARQOC010000002.1, from coordinate 434,797,927 downwards.
TTCAATGAAAAAACACAAAGAATTGTCCTAAAATCAAATTGGATATAATTCCACACCAAACATAAAAAAGGGGGTGGACAAAAGTATTGGCACTGTTAGAAAAATCATGTGATGCTTCTCTAATTTGTGTAATTAACAGCACCTGTAACTTACCTGTGGCACCTAACAGGTGTTGGCAATAACTATATCACACTTGCAGCCAGTTGACATGGATTAAAGTTGATTCAACCTCTGTCCTGTGTCCTTGTGTGTACCACATTGAGCATGGAGAAAAGAAAGAAGACCAAAGAACTGCCTGAGGACTTGAGAAACCAAATTGTGAGGAAGCATGAGCAATCTCAAGGCTACAAGTCCATCTCTAAAGACCTGAATGTTCCTGTCTCTACCGTGCGCAGTGTCATCAAGAAGTTTAAAGCCCATGGCACTGTGGCTAACCTCCCTAGATGTGGACGGAAAAGAAAAATTGATGAGAGATTTCAACGCAAGATTGTGCGGATGGTGGATAAAGAACCTCGATTAACATCCAAACAAGTTCAAGCTGCCCTGCATTCCGAGGGTACAACAGTGTCAACCCGTACTATCCATCGGCGTCTGAATGAAAAGGGACTGTATGGTAGGATACCCAGGAAGACCCCACTTCTTACCCCGAGACATAAAAAAGCCAGGCTGGAGTTTGCTAAAACTTACCTGAGAAAGCCTAAAACGTTTTGGAAGAATGTTCTCTGGTCAGTTGAGACAAAAGTAGAGCTTTTTGGGCAAAGGCATCAACATAGAGTTTACAAGAGAAAAAAAGAGGCATTCAAAGAAAAGAACACGGTCCCTACAGTCAAACATGGCGGAGGTTCCCTGATGTTTTGGGGTTGCTTTGCTGCCTCTGGCACTGGACTGCTTGACTGTGTGCATGGCATTATGAAGTCTGAAGACTACCAACAAATTTTGCAGCATAATGTAGGGCCTAGTGTGAGAAAGCTGGGTCTACCTCAGAGGTCATCGGTCTTCCAGCAGGATAATGACCCAAAACACACTTCAAAAAGCACTAGGAAATGGTTTGAGAGAAAGCACTGGAGACTTCTAACGTGGCCAGCAATGAATCCAGACCTGAATCCCATAGAACACCTGTGGAGGGATCTAAAAATGGCAGTTTGTAGAAGGCACCCTTCAAATAGGGACCTGGAGCAGTTTGCCAAAGAAGAATGGTCTAAAATTCCAGCATAGCATTGTAAGAAACTCATTGATGGTTACCGGAAGCGGTTGATCGCAGTTATTTTGGCTAAAGGTTGTGCAACCAAGTATTAGGCTGAGGGTGCCAATACTTTTGTCTGGCCCATTTTTGGAGTTTTGTGTGAAATGATCAATGTTTTGCTTTTTGCTTCATTCTCTTTTGTGTTTTTTCATTGAAGACAAATTAAATGAAGCTAATAATACCAAAGAATTTGTGATTGCAATCATTTTCAGGAAGAAACTGATTGTTATCTGACAGAATTGCAGGGGTGTCAATACTTTTGGCCACAACTGTATGTGGTTAAGGATAGGCGCTAACTCTTAGGCGGCCGTCACACGCTGAGATATCTCTAGCGATATTGTAAGCGATCACGTGCACGCATAATCGCTTACAATATCGCTCACATCGCTGGTGAGATGTCACACAGACAGACTCACCAGCGATGTGGAGCCGCGATCTCGCTGGTAACTATGGTACACATCGGGTTACTAGGCGCCGCGCGTCGCTTAGTTACCCGACGTGTACCATAGTTACCATCTCCCAGCATAGACTCTGCGCTGGGAGATCGCTCATCGTGGTGTTATACACCACGATGAGACAGATCGTGAAATCGCTCATCGCTAGATCTGAGCTCCGGAGCTCAGATCAGCGATGTCACGATCAAGCGATTTCACATCGTAAATCGCTTGATTACATGCAATGATTTCTTGCCCGATATCGCTTAAGCGATCAAAAAGGAGATCGCTTAAACGATATCGGGCAAGAAATCGTTGCGTGTGACGGCCGCTTGAGGTAGGTATATCGAATAAAATAAATTACCAGATTCGTCTGTTCAACCCTTCCTTTGGGATGTTTATTTAAAAATCAAAAGCAATCCCAAAGGAAGGGTTGAACAGATGAATCTGGTAATTTATTTCGATATACCTACCTAAGAGTTAGCGCCTATCCTTAACCACTTATCTAAATCACTAGTATTTGAAAAGTAAGAGGGGATATACGCAGTACCCCCCAAAGGTCAGAGCAGCAACTCATTAAGATAACCTTAATATAGGCTAGCTCCGATGTACACCATAACTGTACCTTTAAGAAATAAGCATTTGATCCCTCTGACAAACAAGACTTAAAACTTGGTGGCAAAACCCTTGTTGACAAGCAAAGCAGTCAGACTTTTTTGTAGTTGATGATGAGGTTTGCGCACGTCAGAAGGAATTTTGGTCCATTCCTATTTGCAGATCATCTCTAAATCACTAAGATTTTGAGGCTGTCGATTGGCAACTCAGAGTTTCAGCTCATTGTATAAGTTTTCTATGGGATTAAAGTCTGGAGACTGGCTAGGCCACTCCATGAGCTTAATGTTTTTCTTTTTGAGCCACTCCTTTGTTGTCTTGGCTGTATGTTTTGGGTCATTGTCATGTTGGAAGACTCAGCTACGACCCATTTTTAATGTCCTGACTCATCACACAGCAGGGGAGCACATTTCCGCCCCCTACTGTGTGATGTGTGATGTAGCAGAGCTGAATGAGTTCAACAAGAAGAAGGAAGACAGAAGACAGAAGAAAGAAGAGAGAAGACCTGGATCTTTGGAGGGATATGTGGTGGTAATAAAGATGGTGTCCCTAATGCTGTCTGTGTCTTTATTTTTAATAAAGAATTTTTCTCTGTGTGGTGTTTTTTTTAACCCTTTATTGTAGATTCTTAGTGGCCGGGTCAAACTTGGCCTGACATTAAGAATCTCGGGCTTAATACCAGCTTGTATAACAAAGCTGGTATTAACCCCTTTATTACCCAGCATGCCACCGCCAACAGGGCCGCTGGAAGAGTCCGGTAAGGCGCCTGGAAATGGCGCTTATTATTAATGCGCCATTTTCAGGGGCGGCTGTGGGCTGCTATTCTTTAGCGTGGGGGGGCCCTATAACAATGGGCCCTCACCCCGCTGAGAATACCAGCCCTCAGCTGCTTAGTTTTACCTTGGCTGGCATGGAAAATAGGGCGGAGCCCACACATTTTTTTTTGCCAGCCAAGGGGAAATTAAGCAGCTGAGGGTGGCAGCTCGCAGTTTGCCTGCTTTCATCGGGCTAGACTTAAAAATGCTGCGAAGCCCCACGCGTTTTCTTTTTTAAAATAATTATTTATTTTACACCCTACAACGCCAGGTTGGTTGCCATACACTAATGTGTATGGAAACCAAGCAGAATCACTGTCCAGATTGAGAAAATCCAGTCTGATTACAACAGCCAATCACAGAGGCTCCCACAGAGTGTGAGCTCCTGTGATTGGCTGTTAGTTTGACAGTGCAGTGAATATGTAATGACCTTAATAGGCGGCCCCGGAAGTAACAGTGGGAGCCTATTAAACATGATTTAGCTATTGTAGCAGATAGAGCCTGAAGCTTCCGAGACACATCTGCGATTTGTAAATCGCACATTACTCGCTATTACTCGCTTCCCCATTCATTAACATTGGACTCGCTAGACTCGCAATGAGTAGCGAGTCCCGGGCTCGGACTCGCTAGAGTCAAGCGATTCCGAGTAATTTAGGACTCGCCCATCACTATGTGTTACCAATGTTTTCTTGGTGACAGTGATCCCAGCTGCCTTGAGATTATTAACAAGTTAACCCCTGTAGTTTTAGGCTGATCTCTCACTGGATACCTCACGAGGTGAGATTTTGCATGGAGCCCCAGATCGATATCAATTGACACTCATTTTGTATTTATTCCATTTTCTTATTATTGTACCTACAGATCAGGGCCGTCTCCAGGTTTCTGTGGGCCCCGGACGAAAAAGTCTCAGTAGGCCCCCTTTAGTACATATCGCGGACTATAATTATATATATCTATAGCCGCACACTTACCGCAAGCCCCATAGACAATGCATGGGGCTTGCCGCAAATGTGAAGCAAGTGCAGCCGCTAGACAGAAAATGCGGCAGATGCGGGTTTTTTTTAACCACAATTGCCACATTTTAAAAAAAACGCCTATGTGAAGGCAGCCTTATCAGAACAGTGACTGCTGAAACCAGCAAGAGCTGTTTCTGACAGTGAGTATATTACACGTTGTTAGGAGCGGGCTAAAATGCATTTGCATTCCCTTGCGCTTTTTAAAAATACCCTTCAAATGCAAAATGTTGCATTTTTGTGCGTCTGAGGATTCTTGGTATATACGCAAGCATCCTCAAGCGCACAAATAATGCAAGCAGCTCAATGGAGCCGCACTGCCATATAGGTGGCACCACAGCTTAGCTGAGTGTCTGGCCGTCTGGATCTCTCTTTCTCCTCACCTTTCTTCTTGCCGCTTCGGTCTCCTCCGGTCGCTCTGCACATATCAGCACAGTGATGACTACATCGTGCCCCTCCATTCTGAGCTGCAGAATGCAGACAGCGGCAGAAGAGACTCTGGAGAAGAATGCTGCTGGCAAAGGTGGCTGAGACTATAGGAGCGGAATCCGCGGGGGGCTACCACTGGTACACATACCTCGTACACACGCGGCTCTGCTCCATACACCTCGTACGCACGTGGTTCTGCTCCATACACCTCATACACACGCGGCTTTGCTCCATACACCTCGTACACACTCAGCTCTGTTCCATACACCTCGTACGCACGCGGCTCTGCTCCATACACCTCATACACACTCAGCTCTGCTCCATACACCTCATACACCCTCAGCTCTGTTCCATACACCTCGTACGCACTCGGCTCTGCTCCATACACCTCGTACACACTCAGCTCTGCTCCATACACCTCGTACACACTCAGCTCTGCTCCATACACCTCGTACACACTCAGCTCTGCTCCATACACCTCGTACGCACTCAGCTCTGCTCCATACACCTCGTACGCACTCAGCTCTGCTCCATACACCTCGTACGCACTCAGCTCTGCTCCATACACCTCGTACGCACTCAGCTCTGCTCCATACACCTCGTACGCATGCGGCTCTGCTCCATACACCTTGTATGCACGCGGCTCTGCTCCATACACCGCTTCATACACCTCGTACGCACGTGGCTCCGCTCCATACACCTAGTACCCACTCGGCTCCGTTCCATACACCTAGTACACACTCGCCTCTACTACATTCACACTGTAAATCCCTCCCGACCCCACACATAAACTTCACCTAATTTCCATACACCTAGTACACACTGGCCTCTGCTACATTCACACTGTAAACCCCTCCTGACCCCACACAAACTTCACCTAATTGAGTCTCATGATGGGCAGCACAGCAGAGTCCTGGATACTCGGAGATGCTGATCATGTGATCCCTGACTCCTCCCCTCCATGTGACATCATCACAGGTCCTGTAAGCACAGATGCTGCTCTGTTGGCTCCCATAGAGGGGGGAGGAGGGAGACCTCCGGTGCTGCAGTAGGCTGAAAATTACCCCCCAGCTGCCCCCTGGATATGGCCCTGGCTGTGGGGGCAGTGTGCTCAGGGGCCCCTGAGGCTAGGGTCACACTTGCATTGTGTCCCTAGCCTGAGGCAAGTATTTTCGGCTGCAGAGTATAGCATTTAATGCTATGCGCTGGAGCCCATAGAAACCCGATGTTTACCTTGACAACCACTGGTTGTCAATGTAAACATCGGGTTTCTATGGGCTCCGTTGCTGGCAGTGCATAGCATTAAACGCTCTGCGCTGCAGCAGAGAATACTTGCGTCAGGCTAGGGTCACAATGCAAGTGTGACCCTAGCCCTCAGGGGCCCGGTGGGCCCCCTCCAAGCAGTCGGGCCCCGGCATCTGCCCGGGTGCACCGGGTGCTGACGCTGGGCCTGCTACAGATGTCTCCTTCTCACCCAGTGCCTTACTTATGGTTTTGTAGCCCATTCCAGCCTTGTGCAGTTCTAGGATCTTTTCCCTGACATGCTTAGAAAGCGCTTTGGTCTTGTCCATGTTGTAGAGGATAGAGTCTGAGTGATCAATCAAGTGTGTGGACAGGAGTCTTTTATACAGGTGACAATTTAAGACAGCTGTCTTTAATGCAGGTAATGAGTTGAGGATGAGCGTCTAACTGGTCTGTAAGAACAAGAACTCCTAATGGTTGGTGGGGGATCAAATATTTATTTCTCTCTGCAAAATGCAAAAACACTTATATAATTTATACAATGTGATTTTCTGGATTTTGTGAAATACTTGAAGGGTTAATAAACTTCTTGAATGTGGTTTTGGCTAGCTTGAAGGCTACAGTTTTTGGAATGGTGTCACTTTTGGGTATTTTCTGTTACATAGACCCCTCAAGGTCACTTCATATGTGATGTGGTCCCTAAAAAAGTGGCTTTGTAAATTTTGTTGTAAAAATGGAGAAATTGCTGATAAACTTTGAACCCTTCTAACTTCCTAACCTAAAAAGAAAATTAATTATGTCATGTATTAACTATTTTGTCTGATATAACTCTCTTATTTTTAATAGTATAACATTTCAAAACTTGAAAATTGCTACATTTTCTAAATTTTTGCCGAATTTCCAATTTTTCACAAATAAATGCAAAATGATCAACCTAAATTTTTCACTAACATGAAGCCCTATATGTCATGAAAAAACAATCACAGAATCACTGGGATCCATTGAAGGGTTCCAGAGATCTAACATTAGGGATGAGCGAGTATGCTTGTCATTACTCAGTACTCGCACAAATATCTCGGTACTTGGGGTACTTAGCGAGCACAGAGTACCGACGAGATGCTCGGACTCCTCGCAAATAATTATTGATCTGACACAAATACACAGCTTCCTTCAGTGCACAATGTGAGCTGGCACCTCACAGAGAGCAGATTGATTGTTAGGATCCCTCTGGGGGCCACAGCAAGGTGTTGTATGCTGCGACGACTTTCTCAGCTGTCTAATCTACTACAGCTCCAATGGAAGACATTACCTTAAATTCTACATAAAACAGTGCTAAACAATAATACATTTTATAACAACACAGAAAGGTCTTCAGGGAGGGAGTTAGACACCTTCTTAATCCTTTACATATTTCATATTGGCCAATATATTTGAATCCTAGATTAGCAAAAGAAATGTTAATTTTGGTGTTTTTCGCGCCATGATTCTCTGGTTAGGCGCAGCACCACAAGTCCCAGCCACACAGGACTACACTACTGTTCTACTGCACCATTCGCAAGGCAAATGCAGCATAGTCTAGTGATTAACCTCCAAATCTTACTTAAAGGGATCCTGTCACCCCCAAAACACCTTTAAAGCTATTAAAACCTGTCCCTACAGCATATTAACACTTTCCCTACACTCTTTTTAGCTCCTAAATGCAGTAAATGATATTGCATAAAAACGTTTTATAAGTACCTGCTTAGTGATGATAATGAGTGACTATGCTATTCATAGTCACTCATCAAGACTGCCCCTCTGCTTCATAGCACGCCTGAATAGGCGTGATCTACATCCAGGATTCAAAATCGCGCGTCCCTTCTGTGCCCTGTGTCGTAGGAGGCTGCAGTGTGGCTTGTGACGCGATCCGCGTCATTCCCGGCGCCCTGTGACGTATTTACAGCGGCGCCGCGCTGTGAGCTTCAAAATGTGCACTGCGCATGCCCAATGCGCATGCGCAGTGCGCATTTTGAAGCTCACAGCGCGGCGCCGCTGTAAATACGTCACAGGGCGCCGGGAATGACGCGGATCGCGTCACAAGCCACACTGCAGCCTCCTACGACACAGGGCACAGAAGGGACGCGCGATTTTGAATCCTGGATGTAGATCACGCCTATTCAGGCGTGCTATGAAGCAGAGGGGCTGCCTTGATGAGTGACTATGAATAGATAGTCACTCATTATCATCACTAAGCAGGTACTTATAAAACGTTTTTATGCAATATCATTTACTGCATTTAGGAGCTAAAAAGAGTGTAGGGAAAGTGTTAATATGCTGTAGGGACAGGTTTTAATAGCTTTAAAGGTGTTTTGGGGGTGACAGGATCCCTTTAACCAATGCAATTTACTGATGACACATCCCCTTGAAGACTTTATTATTATTATTATTTATTTATATAGCACCATTAATTCCATGGTGCTGTACATGAGAAGGGGATATATACAAAATTATAGATATGGTTTACCAGTGCTTTTTTTGTAAAAAAATATTTCCTGGTATGCATACCCAAGGCGAGAGTGGGGGGGGGGGAGATTGATGTCTCCATCCCCTTGCTTTGAGTCATCCTCCATCCCCCTGCTCCTTTCATCCTCGATCTCCCTGATCTCTCCATCCTCCATCCCTCTTGTTTCAATTTCTCCATACCCTGCCTTTCCTGATCTCTATCCCCCCTGCATCCTCTCCCCCTGCACAGTCTGCTGTCCTCTGCACTCATCACAGTCACTGTCACTGACAGTCTGTCAGTGCTGTTGTCACATACCTCCATCTTCTTTCCCTCTAGGCAAAACTCCGCCCACCCAAGTCACATGTATGTGACATCATCGCAGGTCCTCCGGCGCTGAGGGAAACTGTGCTACTAGTACTAAACACAGCCTGTGACACAGCAGGTCAGTGCTGCTCTTTAGATTTTCCGGTACACTGCACCAGTATGTACTGCCGATCTTCAGATTTTCCGGTACGGCGTACCGGTATGTACCCCCACAAAAAAAGCACTGTGGTTTACAGTAAACAAATTAACAGTGACAGACTGGTACAGAGGGGAGAGGTCCCTGCACTTGCAGGCTTACATTCTACAGGGCAATGGGGAGGAAACAGTAGGTCAGGGGTGCAGCAGATCTGGTGGTGGAGAGGTGGCAGCTCCAGTGGCTGTGGGGCAACAGCTCTGGAGGCAGTGGGGCGGCGACTTGGTCATTGCAGGCTGTAAGCTTTCCTGAAGAGATGGGTTTTCAAGTTCCGTCTGAAGGATCCGAAAGTGGTGGATAATCTGACGTGTTGGGGTGCAGAATTCCAGAGGATGGGGAATATTCGGGAGAAATCTTGGAGGCGGTTGTGTGAGGAACGGATAAGTGTGGAGGAGAGGAGGAGGTCTTGGGAGGATCGAAGATTACATGAGGGAAGATAGTGGGAGATTAGTTCAGAGATATAGGGAGGAGACAGTTTATGGATGGCTTTGAAGGTCAGTGTTAGTAGCTTGAACTGGATTCGTTGGGGAATTGGGAGCCAGTGGAGGGATTTGCAGAGGGGAGATATAGGGGAGTAGCGTGGAGAGAGGTGGATTAGTCGGGCAGCAGAGTTGAGGACAGACTGAAGAGGTGCAAGAGTGTTAGCAGGGAGGCCGCAGAGGAGAATGTTGCAGTAGTCAAGGCGGGAGATGATGAGGGCATGTACAAGAATTTTAGTAGATTGAGGGTTGAGGAAAGGACAGATTCTGGAAATATTCTTGAGCTGAAGGTGACAGGACGTGCTGAGAGTTTGGATGTGTGGTTTGAAGGACAGGACAGAGTCGAGAGTTACTCCAAGACAGCGAATTTGAGGTGTGGGAGAGAGTATGATGCCATTTACCATAATAGATAGATCAGGTGGTGAAGATAAAAGATGGGATGGAGGAAAGATGATGAGTTTGGTTTTGTCTACGTTGAGGTTTAGGTAGCAAGAGGAGAAGAAGGAGAATATGGCTGGCAGACACTCCGGGATTCTGTACAGCAAAGAGTTGACATCTGAGCCAGAGAGGTAGATCTGAGTGTCGTCAGCGTACAGGTGGTACTGGAAGCCATGGGACTGTATGAGTTGCCCTAGGCCAAGGGTATAGATGGAGAAAAGTAGGGGCCCCAGGACAGAGCCTTGTGGGACTCCAACAGAGAGAGGGCGGATGAGAAGGTAGTGTGAGAGTGGGAAATGCTAAATGTGCGGTTGGAAAGGTATGAGGTAACCCAGGACAAGGCAAGGTCTTTGATGCCAAGGGAAGAAAAAATCTGAAGTAGGAGGGACTGATCGACTGTGCCAAAGGCAGAGGACAGGTCGAGAAGGAGGAGGATGGAGAATTGTCTGTTAGCTTTGGCTGTGAGTAAGTTATTGGTAATTTTGGTTAGTGCAGTTTCGGTGGAGTGGTGGGGCCGATAAACAAATTGTAGATTGTCAAGGAGAGAGTTAGATGAGAGGTGGGAGGAAAGTTGAGCATGGACGTGTTGCTCAAGGAGTTTGGAAGCAAATGGGAGCAGCGATATGGGGTGGTAGCTCATCTTAGCAGTCGGGTCTAGGCTTTTTGAGGATGGGCGTGATGTCGGCATGTTTGAAAGCCGAGGGGAAGTTCCCGGAATATAGTGATAGATTGAAGAGGTGGGTTGAGCGTGTTAGTGTGGTTGGGGAGAAGGTGCAAAGGGATGGGGTCAAGTGCACAGGTGGTGAGGTGTGATTTGGATAGGAGACGAGTAAGCTCTCCTTCAGTGATGTTGGAGAGGGAGGTTATAAAGGAAGGGCAGAGGTCTTGTATATGGAGTTGTTGGGGGGTGGAATAATAAAGGTTTGCCTTGTTTGGTCAATCTTATTTTTGAAGTATGTGGCGAAGTCCTCAGCAGAGATGAGGGAGGTCGGAGGGGGAATCGGTGGGCGGAGGAGAGAGTTAAAAGTGCTGAACAGTTGTTTGGGGTTGTAGGATAAGGAAGATATAAGGTTTGTGAAGTAGGTCTGTTTAGCAGAGGTGAGGGCTGATTTGAAGGCAAGTGTAGCTTCTTTGAAAGTTGTGAAGTCGTCTGGCAGGCGCGTTTTCTTCTAATGACGCTCCGCAGCCCTGGACACTTGTCAAAGTTTTTTGGTGCGATTGTTGTGCCAGGGTTACCTATTGATTCGTCAGATCTTGCGATGAACGAGAGGTGACTGAGTCTATGGCTGATGTGAGGGTGGCATTGTAGAAAGCAGTGGCACTGTCTGTGTCATGGAGTGAAGATATAGAGGACAGAGGTAGAAGAGAGTCTGAGAATCTGTGAATGTCTAGGTGTGCGAGATTTCTTTGAGGATGAGCTAGTGGCTGGATATGGGGGACCGGTGAGGAGGACAAGGATGAGAAGGTGAGTAGATGGTGGTCAGATAGGGGGAAGGGGGAGGTTGTGAGATTGAGCATGTTTGTATACCCCAGCAGCAGTGGCATAACATGAAGCTCATGGTTCCCGTTGCAAAAGCCCCCAGTTATTACAAATCTTTAATAGGATTAGCCTTTTTCTATAGTTCAAAGTGACCTTTGGGCCCCCTTGACTCCAGGGCCTATTGTAGTTACGCCTCTACACAGCAGCATATGATACAACAGGCAGTAAGGAACATTACTTTACAATATGGAGTAGAATATTTATCAGCTTAAAATACTAACTCTTTTCTTATCTAATATATGATCATCACATCAGCCGGTGTTAAAAGATGCATGTAAATATATTCTAAGAGGAAATAAGAAAAAATTATGCACAAATGTAATGGAAACTCCTGAGATATTTGTCTTCCACAGCAATGTTGGAATAATTCAAGCTAAAATTTCTCAAAGGCTTCAAAACTATAAATAAATGAATTTGAAATATGTTATCAGCATTTTTTATTTCAATGGATTTATTAGATTTTTAAATACAGTTAGGAAGCAAACACAATGCCATGCAATAGGATCACACAGTCAGGATTGGCATAAAAAATAGGGGCATGGTATGCTGTCATATATCACAATAAGTCAATCAGAGAGCGTCACTATCCTATCATCATTTTTCAAATACAAATTATTGTGAATATGTAAAATATGTAACAAATATAGTATGTTAAGAGGGGACGTTTTTTCTTCGAGAGGTCTGTATTTTCCATTTCTCTGCCTGAAGGCTCTCAATAAGGCTCTCAATAAGTGTTGATAAATCTATACTGTTGATCCAAGATGGCCGCCGTCTAGAGAGGACGCACACCACAGAGCACCACACAGCCAACCACAATCTGCGCCATCCTATCTCAGGAGACTGGTGCGGTGGCACTGACTGGCTCTAGCACTCTCCCCTTGACACTAAGGACTCTTACAGACCAAGTATTGAGGCACCCTAAGCCTTGCGACATGCTCTCCAGGTGGGCTTTATTTAGCCCCCCCTTCCTACATACCAGATCTAACTGCGCTCCATGCCTGGAGTTCCCCCTGATCCCTGGTAGTTGAAAGCATAGCTCCTGGAGGACATTGCCACGGTTCCCTGTGCACCCCTGGAAGAAGGGAGTGGAGCACCGACGGAGCAGTAATTGGCAAGAGCCATATAGCCGCGGGAAATAAAGCTACTCTGGCCGGCCGCCATTAGAGAGAGGGACCGCTCTTCCCTAGCAGACACCTGGTTCCCGGCGGCCACGCAGGCTTATAATATCTGGCGCCTGCCTGGGCATTGTAGCCGCTGGAAGGAACGAGGAGCAGTGGGCGGCTGGTCCAGGGAGAGAGAGGGAGAGCGCGCACCTCAAACAGCACCGCCATTAAGGAGAGTTTGCCGCCTGTGGAGCCACAGCAAGCAGGTAGAAGATCTGTGTGCATAAAGGACTGAGCTTTGGCACAATCCCAAGGTGCTGAGACTTGCATGTAAATAGGGCGTGCTGCCCTGTACAGGTGCCCATATTAAAACCCTCCGTAACCAGCCCCCCCCCACAGGGTCCATCTGACTACAAGGGCCACAAGCTCATACACAATCATGACCCAACCACTGCCAGCAGACATTGTCACTCTTACAGACTGCTTTATTTCTTCAACTAATTGGAACCTGGTGGTCCACATAGTTAAAAAGATGCATACAGCACTGCTTTAGCCTCCTGATGATTCTTTATTACACCTGCTGACCTATACCATCTCTTACCAGCAGAGGGGGCTGGTGGACTGTCCAATTTTCTGTCCCTGCGGACCTCCCAGTTTAACCCTCGGAGTCAGGAGCACTGCAACACAGCAGTTTACAAGCGCATCTGAAGAACTTGATTAATATATCTCACTGGTCCTTCAGTTTACTCAACACAAGAACTGTTGGGATATATTCTCGAGACCAGAATACTCTGTCTTCTGGATCTCCGCTTCAAATAACATTATTGGATTCTTTAGCGTGACCCTGAATTTCACTATGTGAGAACCCCGTGATACACTGGGGGGACTGACGGAGAACAAGAGCCAGACACGCTTCAACCCCTATACCTTTCCACAATGGTTAAATCAACTACAAAATCTGCTAAACTCTCTACCAAATCTACTATCAGTTCCACTCAGGTAGACCTAGATAAATTCTTAAAGAAACAAGCAGGCATGTCATCTCTGTCCAGAATATCCAGACAATTTCTAGTCGAAGATAGTATGGAACCGGAACAGGAAAGTGACTGTGAGGGAGTGGACAACGATGAGGACCTCCCGATTACCAGATCATTCCTTAAAAAAATATTACAGCCCTGGAACCACTACTTAAAGAATTGGCGGACATTAAGCAAGATTTGGCACACATGGGTCACAGAGTCGAGACCCTAGAAACATCTAACACGGAAGTGGTCAAACAATCTAACTCTACCCTCTCTGGCCTTCAACATCACGAAGACCATCTCAATAAGATTGATACGACATTGGAGGACCATGAGAATAGAGACAGACGCAGTAACTTGCGTCTGAAAGGTGTACCCAAATCAATAAATCAGGATGCTTTAACTCCAACTATCATAGACACTTTCCGTTTGATATTATTGCCAGACAATCCTACTGATATGGAATTAATAAGAGTCCACAGAGCATTGCGCCCAAAACCGCCAACAGAAGTACCTCCAAGAGACATCATATGCCGTTTTCTGGATTACAGGACAAAGGACCTGGTCATGAAAAGGGATAGGGAGAGGGCTACTATCTCCTGTAATGGCTCAACGATTCAGATCTACCAGGATCTTTCTCTGATAACCTTAGCCAAACGACGTCTTTTAAAACCACTTACCTCAATTTTTCACCAGAGACACTACCCGTATCGATGGCTATTTCCTTTTGGCATATCTGTCACGGGCAATGATAAAAGACTTCAAGCAGAACGTCGGCTGACATTAAAAAGATGTGCCAGGAGCTTGGTATTGAACTAGAGCATTACCCCAAATTAGAAGAGGTGGGAGCCGCCTACCAGTTGACACCACTCCAACATCCACCACCATGGCAGACGAACTCGACGCCTAAATCCCAGAAGTCAAAGCGTAAATCATCCAAGATGGCTGAGGTTCAAGAAGAAGATACCCCAAATGGATGAACAGTCCCCTCAGGCCCCAGCATTTCACTTTTCTCTTTGAAAACCATGACGGAGACTTTATGGGCTTCATGGTTCCTTAACACCATAGAACATGTAAAGCATAGTTTGAAACCACAATATGTGTTCCCTTCTGTTTCTCCCCTACCCCTGACACTAATTTTGCTTTTAAAGTAAAGTTGTGATGCAAATGTCCAGAACAACGGACAAAACCCTTAAACACACCATTGAAGCGGTTGAGAACTACACTAGATTGCTTTGGTGCTCTGAGGGACGTTTTATTCCCTCAATCATTTATTAACACTCACCTAGAACATGTTGGTTATTGTTACTGGTTTTATTTGACCAAAGGCTTTCTTATTTTTGAATATCTTGTTGAAAATATTTAAGGCACGGTAGCCTTATAGTTACAATATATGACTAAACGAAAAACCCTCTCTGTTGGCTCTCCCACAGTGACGATTCTCCCACATTTGTGAGGAATGAATGGGACAGAGATGAGTCTGATTGTTAAGACTCTTTCTTCCATACAAGGTTTAAATCTTAAGATGTTTTCACATGCAATAACTACATTTTGTTTACATTTTCAGGAAAAAATACTTTTGTTGTTTCTCTCCACCCTTCCTGCTCCTCCCCAGCTATTCCTGTCCTGGAACTCCGCAAGAGGGTCTCCTATACAACAACTACACCATGTGGTATCACACAACATACATGGCCTTAACTCCCCAATTCCTAGGTCACAAACACTGCACTTCTTCAAGAAAGCCGGCTATGATATCCTACTCTTAACCAACTCCACAGACCAAAGACGGGTAGCATCAAATCCCATCCCAATTGATCACTTATTAATAGATGGAGCACTTCTTTCATATGGGGAGATACAACAATCTGGATTTCTGCCAGCTATCTCTTTCATTCAATATGGTAAACTGAAAGCTTATGTCCACAAACATTTGAGGGATTTGAACTTTACTAGGCCTTTAACACTATTTGAGCAATTATGTACGCAGTCGCAAACACCCAATAATGTGTTATCCCTGCTCTATAAACAATTAATATTAGACATTGCACATGTTAAGAGAGACTTTTTGGGCCTCTGGGAAAGATACCTCCAGATTGAGCACTGACATCAACAAATTAAACAAATTTATAGAAGATCTCACGGTCCCTATCGCTGTGTAAAATGACAGGAAAATTCCTACAAAGTGGTGATGAGGTGGTATCGTACCCCTGTATTGCTACATAAATGGCACTCCCCAACGCCGGAATTCTGCTGGAGATGTAACTCTGCCTTGGGAACATATTTGCACATATGGTGGCAATGCCCTCTTATACATGAGCATTGGAAGACGGTATCGGGGGTGCTCACAGACGTTCTGCAGCGCAAGGTGGAATTGACGCCTCTTTCGGCATTGCTCAACCTATACATTTGGCCAAAGGAACCATACGTATCTAGATTAGGTTCCAACATCATAACCGCCTACAGGGTTCTTGTTTCCGCTCACTGGAACTCGAACCGGATCCCAACTAAGTCTCAATTAATCAGGGAAATTGACACTGTGTACCATGCAGCAGAAATCGCAGCTCTTTTGTTCAGCTCCTATGATTCATTTGAGAAAACATGGACACTATGGACGTACTTTAGAGCGACCCCGGAATTCATAAGAATTTCTATTACTGACTGAGGAGAAACCCCTCTCGCGGACCCATCTCCCATGAACGCTCCATACCTCCCCGCGCTTGAACCTTCTCCAATTTCATCCCTATTATTTTTTATGCTTTTATTTCTCAACCCATTATTATTCCTTTTGGTTCTCTATTAAGAAAAAAACAGTTGAAGGTAGTAATCTACAAGTCATGTAGTAAAAGTGTTCTTATGTTGTCAATGCTTTTTGTTGAAACTACTACATATATCTCCCTATGTGAGGGAATGGTTTATTGATTGTACACCTTCTACTGTTCAATGAAAAGAACATTAAAAGAAAGATAAATTTATACTGTTACTGGTAGGAGGGAGATGCAGCTGCAGGGTCTGTGAGCCTGAATGCTTTGTTACCCCATTTTGGAAACTAGACCCCACAAAGAACGTATATAGATGCATAGTGAGCACCTTGAACCCCCAGGTGCTTCACAAATTGATCTGTAAAAAAGAAAAAAGAACCTTTTTGTGGAAAAAAATTACTTTGTCATTTGTACGGATCAATTTGTGAAGCACCTGGGGGTTCAAAATGCTCACCACCCATCTAGATAAGTTCCCTGGGGGGTCTAGTTTCCAAAATGGGGTCACTTGTGAGGGAGCTCCAATGTTTAGGCACACAGGGACTCTCCAAGCGGGACATGGTGTCTGCTAACAATTTGAATGGAAATTTAGCTCAAATTGTTAGCGGACACTATGTTGCGTTTGGAGAGCCCCTGTGTGCCTAAACATTGGAGTTCCCCTACAAGTGACCCCATTTTGGAAATTAAACCTCCCTTATCTAGATGTGTGGCGAGCACTTTGAACCCCCAGGTGTTTCACAAATTGATCCGTAAAAATGAAAAAGTACTTTTTTTTTTTGCAAAAAAATTTTTTAGCCTACATTTTTTCATTTTCACATGGGGAACAGGATAAAATGCATCCTAAAAATGTTTGGGCAATTTCTCCTGAGTACACAGATACCTCATATGTGGTCATAAACCACTGTTTGGGCGCACGGCAGGGTCAGAAGTGAAGTAGCGCAATTTCACTTTTTGAATGGAACGTTAGCTCCAAAAGTCAAATTGTGCTCCTTCCCTTCTTAGCCCTGTCGTGCGCACAAACAGTGGTTTATGACCACATATGAGGTATCGGTGTACTCAGGAGAAATTGCCCAATAAATTTTAGGATCCATTTTATCCTCTTGCCCATGTGAAAATGAAAGAATTGAGGCTAAAAGAACATTTTTGTTGGAAAAATTAAAATGTCCATTTTATCCTTTCATGTTGCTTTAGTTCCTGTAAAGCACCTGAAGGGTTAATAATTTTCTTGAATGTAGTTTTGAGTAGCTTGAGGGGTGCAGTTTTTGGGATAGGGTAATTTTTGGGTGTTTTCTGTCATTTACACCCCTCAAACGGACTTCAAATGCGATGTGGTCACTAAAAAAATGGTTTTGTAAATTTTGCTGGAAAAATGAGAAATTGCTGATGAACTTTGAACCCTTATAACTTCCTACGCCCCAAAAAGATGTTTTCCAAAATTGTGCTGATGTAAATAGACATGTTGGAAATGTTATTTATTAACTATTTCGTGTCACATAACTCTCTGATTTAGCAGAATAAAAATTCAAATTTTGAAAATTGCGAAATTTTCAAATTTTTTGCCAAATTTTAGATTTCTTTCAGAAATAAACACAAAAATTATCGATCTAAATTTAACACTCACATGAAGCCCAATATGTCACGAAAAAACAATCTCAGAATCGCTAGGATCCGTTGAAGCGTTCCAGAGTTATAAACTCATAAAGGGACACTGGTCAGAATTGCCAAAAATGACCAGGTCAGTAAGGTCAAAATAGGCTGGGTTATGAAGGGGTTAAGTATAATTAACTATTGTAAATTAATAGGATGTGGTATAATCTACATAATCCATTATTAGTATATCTTTCATATATTCCAGTAAAGCAAGACCATGGCACTGTTAATTACATAGTGACAGGTCTTGAATACTATATATCTATCACATTAAAGGTGTAATGTAAAAGGTAGAGAAAGAACACCATTCCCAACATGCTTCTGTGACATTTAGTACATAGAATAGATTCATACAGAAGGAAATGTCAAATATTTGAATACTTTACATATGTCTGAAAGGTACAAAGAGTCTTACCAAGAAGTTTGAAGAAAGTTGCCCACTCTTCTGGCTGCGGGATATCATCAGCCATCTTCCTCTTCTTGGCGTCTTCCTAAATGGTAGACTTTGAACTGCGATAGAAGACACAGATATATTAATATTAGGCCTCATACATATGGTATATTATGAATCCACATTTATTCTAAGATTTGGATACTGTAATAAAAATCTATAGGCCCATCCTGTACTTCTGCCTCTGTGTATCTATGGCTGAGTGGGGATTTCTATTTTTTTTGGGCTCCTTCACACTTGCGCTTAAAAGACATGGGGTCTTTCAATCACTGATACACATTGATAGCAGTTTGTGATGGCTGAACAGTATAAATAAGGTCTTTACAAATGTATCAGCTTTTGACATGACAGTTGAGGTGCTATTTGTGCAGCACAATGATTTTTCAAATTCTAGGAGAACAAACACTGTACAAAATTAGCAGCTACTGCTATCACGCTTGGGAGGTGAGGGAATCAGGTAACTTGATGGTGTGATGGGCAAATGGGGTCAGGAGATCCTAATTTGACCTTGATGCTGGGGTCCCTGGCTCGCCCTGATCTCGGAGGTACCTCTGATGGTGAGGAATTCCGAGCCACCACCCTTTACCCTAAACTCCTGATTAGGCTGAAGGCCCCTACCTACACTCACGGGTCGGTGATCACAGCTTCTCCCATGGCAATAGAACTCCAGGAGAGGCTTCAGCACAGCAGCAAGATGTCTTCTCAGCTCAATGACCAAGAGCCAACTAACTCTATAAACGGCATCTGACAGAGGAGAGGGAAAGCTATTTAAAGCCAGGGGAGGGATTCCCGGTGAGTCACATTTCAATCACTCAACCAGCAGCTAAACATAATAGTGAGTGCAGTTCTAGAGCACAACACAAGAGGCAAGACCTTCACACCAATACCTCATGCAGCCCTTAAAGGCAAACAACACATACAGCAGCATCCGGCAATGTCAGCGCTTCTTCAACTACACAACAGCGGTCCAGAACTTCATCCTGGGTGTTTTCCTCATGGGGCATTTGATATTATTTTTGTGCTGTAATTGGTATATAATATGTGCAGTGACGATTGTAATGGTCACCATGGATTTGATGGTGTGAGTTTATGGAGGATGATGACTGGAGTGGTGTTATCTCATCTACTTACCACTCTCAATCATAAAAGTTGATCAGTTCTCTTTTCCACTTTCTCATGGCCATTCTTCCTCTTCTTCCTGGACACTATTATATGCCGTAGCGACCAATGAGAGACACAGAATTCAAACCGCGCGCCAAGCCGCGCTACTTATCTGATTGATCGCCGCGGCCACAGCGACCAATCAACGAAGCGGCCCAGCTTGGCGGAAAATATGAATCCCGCGCCGCTGATTGTACACCAATCTCAGCAGCAACCAATCAGCGTCGCGGGATTCATATTTCCCGCCAAGCCGCGCCGCTTCTCTGATTGGTCGCCGCAGCCGCAGCGTGGCTTGGTGCGCAGTTTGATATTGGTGCGGAATTTGAACTGCCAGTCATAGTGTGACGCAGTTCACTCCTGTTTACAAGGCTGTCGGTCAGTGTGACGCACCTCACTCCTGTCTACAAGGCTGTCAGTTAGTCTGACGAACTTCACTCCTGTATACAAGGCTGTCAGTCAGTGTGACGCACTTCACTCCTGTGTACAAGGTTGTCAGTCAGTGTGATGAACTTCTCTCCTGTCTACAAGGCTGTCAGTCACTGTGACGCACTTCACTCCTGTCTACAAGGCTATCCATCAGTGTGACACAGTTCAATCCTGTCTACAAGGCTGTCAATCAGTGTGATGAAGTTCACTCCTGTCTATAAGGCTGTCAGTCAGTGTCACAAACTTCACTCCTGTCTACAAGGCTGTTAGTCAGTGTGACGCAGTTCAATCCTGTCTACAAGGCTGTCAGTCACTGTGACGCACTTCACTCCTGTCTACAAGGCTATCCATCAGTGTGACGAATTTCACTCCTGTCTACAAGGCTGTCAGTCAGTGTGACACAGTTCAATCCTGTCTACAAGGCTGTCAGTCAGTGTGATGCAGCTCACTCCTGTCTATAAGGCTGTCAGTCAGTGTCACAAACTTCACTCCTGTCTACAAGGCTGTTAGTCAGTGTGACGCAGTTCAATCCTCTCTACAAGGCTGTCAGTCAGTGTGGCGCAGTTCACTCCTGTCTACAAGGCTGTCAGTCAGTGTGACGAACTTCACTCTTGTCTACAAGGCTGTCAGTCATAGTGTGACACACTTCACTCCTGTCTACAAGGCTATCAGTCAGTGTGACAATCTTCACTCCTGTCTATAAGGCTATCAGTCAGTGCGACAAACTTTACTCCTGTCTAGAAGGCTGTCAGTCAGTGTGACGCAGTTCACTCCTGTCTATAAGGCTGTCAGTCAGTGTCACAAACTTTACACCTGTCTACAAGGCTGTCAGTCACTGTAACGCACTTCACTCCTGTCTAAAAGGCTGTCAGTCAGTGTGACAAACTTCACTCCTATCTATAAAGCTGTCAGTCAGTGTCACGAACTTTACTCCTGTATACAAGGCTGTTAGTCAGTGTGACGCAGTTCACTCCTGTCTACAAGGCTGTCAGTCAGTGTGACGAACTTCACTCCTGTCTATAAGGCTGTCAGTCAGTGTGACTAGGGATGGGCGAATCTACTCGCTAGGACTCGTTACTCGGCGAGTAGTAAGGGACTCGCAGGACTCGGTACTCTGCGAGTTTCCCAGCGTTTACTCGCACGAGTCCAATGCAAATCAATAGCAAACGCTGACAAAACTAGGATTGCCATTGTTTGCATTAGACTCGGCTACTGTGCCAGTGATAGCAGGGAAACTCGCAAATAACTGCTGTTACATTGCGAGCCGAGTCCAGCTGTCTTCTCTGTGCAGCTCCAGGGTCCTAGAGCCCGCCTGCTCACAGACATGATGTAGCAGTGCTGAGATTGTTCTCAGTCTGCTCATTCCCTGTGCATAGACATCTATATCTATGCACAGGGGATGTAGCAGAGAGGACATCGCGTTTTGGACTACGTCGGATGGAAGAGGATTTTTTTAATTAAAGATGAAGTCCCTAATGGCTTTTTTTTTTATTTCAAATAAAATTTTTTCTCTGTGTTGTGTTTTTTAACCCTTTATTGGAGATTCTTAGTGGCTGGGTCAAACGTGGCCTGACATTAAGAATCTCGGGCTTAATACCAGCTTGTATAACAAAGCTGGTATTAACCCCTTTATCACCCAGCGTGCCACCGCCACCAGGGCCGCTGGAAGAGCGGGGTTCAGCGCCAGAGGATGGCGCTTCAATGAACGCGCCATCTTCTGGGGCGGCTGCGGGCTGCAATTTGCAGGGGGGGTGCCCAGAAAGCTTGGGCATCCCTGCGCTGCGGATTCCAGCCCCCAGCTGCTTAGCTGTACCTGGCTAGACATAGAAATTGCGCGGAGCCCCACGCATTTTTTTTTATTATTTCATGAATTTCAGAGTCAGAGTCTCAGAGTCAGAGTCTCAGAGTCTCAGAGTCAGAGTCTCAGAGTCAGAGTCTCAGAGTCAGAGTCTCAGAGTCAGAGTCTCAGAGTCTCAGAGTCAGAGTCTCAGAGTCACAGTCAGAGTCTCAGAGTCAGAGTCTCAGAGTCAGAGTCTCAGAGTCAGACTCAGAGTCTCAGAGTCAGAGTCAGAGTCTCAGAGTCAGAGTCAGAGTCTCAGAGTCAGAGTCTCAGAGTCAGAGTCAGAGTCTCAGAGTCAGAGTCTCAGAGTCAGAGTCTCAGAGTCAGAGTCAGAGTCTCAGAGTCAGAGTCTCAGAGTCAGAGTCAGAGTCTCAGAGTCAGAGTCTCAGAGTCAGAGTCTCAGATTCAGAGTCTCACCCTCAGAGCCAGAGTCAGAGTCCCAGAGTCAGAGTCTCAGAGTCAGAGTCTCAGAGTCAAAGTCTCAGAGTCAGAGTCTCAGAGTCAGAATCTCAGAATTTCATGAAATAATTTAAAAAAAATGCGTGGGGCTCAGCGCAATTTCTATGTCTAGCCAGGTACAGCTAAGCAGCTGGGGGCTGGAATCCGCAGCGCAGGGATGCCCAAGCTTTCTGGGCACCCTCTGCTGCAAATTGCAGCCCGCAGCCGCCCCAGAAGATGGCGCGTTCATTGAAGCGCCATCCTCTGGCACTGAACCCCGCTCTTCCAGCGGCCCTGGTGGCGGTGGCACGCTGGGTAATAAAGAGGTTAGGGCCAGCTTTGTATTATCAGCTGGCCCTAAGCCTGAAATTTATGGCGGTCACGCCAATATTAGACATGACCGCCATGAATTTCTATTAAATTGTTTTAAAAAAAACACAACACAGAGAAAAATTTTTATTAGAAATAAAAAAAAAGCCATTAGGGACTCCATCTTTAATTAAAAAAATCCTCTTCCGTCCGACGCAGTCCAAAACGCAATGTCCTCTCTGCTCATCCCTGTGCATAGATATAGATGTCTATGCACAGGGAATGAGCAGACTGAGAACAATCTCAGCTCTGCTACATCAGGCAGCAGGCGGGCTCTAGGACCCTGGAGCTGTGGCAGCCAGCACACTGAGCAGACAGGACTCTTATCTGTGCGAGTTTCCCAGCGATTACTTGCAAAGTAAATGAGTCCAATGCAAATAAATGGCAAAACTAGGATTGCTTCAGGCTGAAGCTTCCGAGACACATCTGCGATTTGTAAATCTAACACTACTCGCTATTACTCGCTTCCCCATTCATTAACATTGGACTCGCTAGACTCGCAACGAGTAGCGAGTCCCGGGTTCGGACTCGCTAGAGTCAAGCGATTCCGAGTAATTTAGGATTCGCCCATCACTAAGTGTGACGAACTTCACTCCTGTCTATAAGGCTGTCAGTCAGTGTCACGAACTTTACTCCTGTCTACAAGGCTGTTAGTCAGTGTGACGCAGTTCACTCCTTTCTACAAGGCTGTCAGTCAGTGTGACGAACTTCACTCCTGTGTATAAGGCTGTCAATCAGTGTGACGAACTTCACTCCTGTCTACAAGGCTGTCAGTCAGTGTGACGAACTTCACTCCTGTATACAAGGCTGTCAGTCAGTGTGATGCAGTTCACTCCTGTCTACAAGGCTGCCACTCATAGTGTGACGCACTTCACTCCTTTCTACAAGGCTGCCGCTCATAGTGTGACTCACTTCACACCTGTCTACAAGGATGCCGCTCATAGTGTGACGCACTTCACTCCTGTCTACAAGGATGCCGCTCATAGTGTGACGCACTTCACTCCTGTCTACAAGGATGCCGCTCATAGTGTGACGCACTTCATTCCTGTCTACAAGGCTGCCGCTCATAGTGTGACGCACTTCACTCCTGTCTACAAGGATGCCGCTCATAGTGTGACGCACTTCACTCCTGTCTACAAGGCTGTCAGTCATAGTGTGCTGTTCTTCAGTCACATTTACTTCACATGTTGTGTCAGTGACAGTCTAAACTACTTCAGTCACCTTTATTCAATGTATTTAAGTGGTCGTAAGCACAAATACGCCAATGATGATGACAAAAGAGCTGCAAAAGCAGCAAGGCGACAACAACTTCGACACCAAGAGACACCACAACAAACTGCCGTGAGACATGCTCAGAATGCGGCATCTGACAGACGTCATCGGCAACAGGAGAGACCACAACAAACTGTTGCCAGACAAGCCCAAGATGCCGAATCTCATAGACAGTGTCGGCTGAATGAATCTCCAGAAGACAGGGCAAACAGACAACAACATGTTCGCGCTATTCTGAATAGGGAGTGTGATTATAGACTCTGACCACTATTTGTCCTTGGTTTGATGTATGGGATATACTAGGTGTCCAAATACACCTATTAAATTCATTCTATTGTTATTGTGAGTTACCCTGCGCTGTACAACAACGATGAATATCACTCTACATTACTGATCAAGTGTGATTTTTGTTCCATAAGAAATATTGTTTCTCTGATACGTTTATGGATGTCCCCTGAACTCTGCCAACACTATTGTGTCAAAACAATACCTATAAGCTATACGTAATAAGACTGCTCAGTTTTAATTTAATATGTCAATGCTAATGATATCTCTCTCTTTTAACAGAGACCGTGACATTTTGGTATAAGAAACAGCTTCTCACCATCTATCTTCTGCACCTGGTCTAAGTATATGTCACACGCTGTTATCACAGCGCTTTCGCACTGCATACAACGTTAATACGCACTACGCATGCTCGTTCTCATCTAGCGCATGCGCACACACCTGTGTTTCACCTGACACTTCCGTGCGGCTCAAATGCCGAAAGTTGTCATACGAGCACCGGAAATAGCACTAATTGATCCCACCCGCCGCTCATATAAAGCACAGCTCCGGCGCTTCACAGTGCACACAGCAGAGGACGCCATCGACAGCAGCATCCATGCGCTAAGGTAACAAGGGGCACATACTTATTGTAACTCCAGCCTTAGACCGCTTTCCTGCCTTGATAAACTTTCTCATCTACCTTAGGACATTATCCTATTCACCACTGCAACCTGAACACAGGAGTAAGTATTGCAGGACTATACCACCCAGTAATCATTATAAAAGAGAGAGTAATCATAGCCTATACTACTATTATTGATTAATTATAATTAATCAATAATAGTAGTATAGGCTATGAGTAATCTCTCTTTTATCTATTATATAATCGCGAATCGGAAAAGCGCCCCTCCGCGCGCTACTTCCGGCGTGGTCATGTGGATAAGAATTTAACATTGGGCGCGAAGCGCCCAATGCTGCGCGAGCAATGGCCGCGAGGCCATTGCGAGTCGCTGGCTGAGCGCGAGCAATGGCCGCGAAGCGGCCATTGCGAGTCGCTGGCCGAAAATCGAACCAGAGGCTCGGCCACAACCTTAGCGATTTACCGCTCAGGTAGCGGGAGCAATGGCCGCGAGGCCATTGCGAGTCGCTGCCTGAGCCGCAACTCGCTCCCCGGGGACCATGGAGCGGAGGCGGCACAGCCGCCTCCGCTCCCCGCTACCCACAATTCGCCCCACCCCCCATGTCCACACAGCCCCCCCCCATGTCTGCACAGCCCCCCCCATGTCCGCACAGCCACCCACATGTCCGCACAGCCACCCCCATGTCCGCACAGCCACCCCATGTCCGCACAGCCCCCCCCATTTCCGCACAGCCCCCCCCATGTCCGCACAGCCACCCCATGTCCGCACAGCCCCCCCCATGTCCGCACAGCCCCCCCCATGTCCGCACACCCACCCCGCAATGTCCGCACAGCCACCCCGCACCTAAGCTCCTACCCCCTAACTCCGCCGCCCCTAAGTCCCTACCCTCTAAGCCCCGCCGCATCCTAAGCCCCGACCCGCCGCACCTAAGCCCCTACCCCCTAAGCCCCGCCGCACCTAAGCCCCCACCCGCCGCACCTAAGCCCCTACCCCCTAAGTCCGCCGCACCCCTACACCCTAAGCCCCGACCCACTGCACCTATGCTCCTACCCCCTAACTCCGCCGCCCCTAAGTCCCTACCCTCTAAGCCCCGCCGCACCTAAGCCCCCACCCGCCGCACCTAAGCCCCTACCCCCTAAGTCCGCCGCACCCCTACACCCTAAGCCCCCACCCGCCGCACCTAAGCCCCTACCCCCTAAGTCCGCCGCACCCCTACACCCTAAGCCCCGACCCGCTGCACCTAATCCCCTACTCCCTAAGCCGCGCCGCACCTAAAAGCCCCGCCGCACCTAAGCCCCTACCCCCTAAGACCCGCCGCACCTAAGCCCCGACCCGCCGCACCTAATCCCCTACCCCCTAAGCCGCGCCGCACCTAAAAGCCCCGCCGCACCTAAGCCCCTACCCCCTAAGACCCGCCGCACCTAAGCCGTGACCCGCCGCACCTAATCCCCTACCCCCTAAGCCGCGTCGCACCTAAAAGCCCCGCCGCACCTAAGCCCCTACCCCCTAAGCCCCGCCGCACCTAAGCCTCGACCCGCCGCACCTAAGCCCCTACCCCCTAAGCCCCGCCGCACCTAAAAGCCCCGCCGCACCTAAGCCCCTACCCCCTAAGCCCCGCCGCACTTAAGCCCCTACCGTCCGCCGCCGCCCCGCCGTACCTAAGCCCCTACCCCCTAAGCCCCGCCGCCTCCTAAGCTCCCGCCGCTTTCCCCCGCCGCTTTCCCCCGCCGCTTTCCCCCGCCGCTGTCGCTAACACCTAAAGCCCTACATCCGAAGCCGCCGCCGTCCCCTAACCTAACGTCCCCGTCGATTACTTACATGCCTTCTTAGTCATCTGATCGTCCGTCCGGCCAGGCGTCCTCTTCCTCCGGCCCCGGGGGTCTTCTCTCTTCTTTCCGCCATCTCCGCCTCTTCGTCCGGCCCCGGGGATCTTCTGTCTTCTTTCCGCCAACTTCCAGCTCCGACGTCCTCTTCACTTATCATTAAGATAGAATGGACGACAAATCCACCATTCTACCTCAATGAGATGTGAGGGGCTCTTCTGATTGGTCGCTGTCTACTGCCCTCAGCCAATCAGAAGAGCCCCTCATGTCCCATTGAAATACATTACCGGTGTGTCGGCGATTTTATGGCCGCCCACCTGGTTCTATTTGTCGGCCCTAAAATCGCGGACACACCGCTAATGCATGTCTATGGGCAGTGAGCTCGAATTCTGATTGGTCGGCGTCAGCAGAGAGTGACCAATCAGAAATCGGGCTGACTGCCCATAGACATGCATTAGCGGTGTGTCCGCAATTTTAGGGCCGACAAATAGAACCATGTGGGCGGCCATAAAATCGCCGACACACCGCTAATGTATTTCAATGGGAAATGAGGGCCTCTTCTGATTGGTGAGGGCAGTAGACACCGACCAATCTGAAGAGCGCCTCAACAAATACATTTAATAATAAAAAAAATAATTAAAAAATAATAAAAAAATAAATAAAAAATTAAAAATAATTACATTAAAAATAATAATAAAAAAAATAAATACATGCTAATAACATGAGCCCTTTCAGCGGACCTGAAAGAGAACTGGGTCTCAGCCTCAGGCTCACTTTAAATAAATAATAAATTTAATAATAAAAAAAATAATTAAAAAATAATAAAAAAATAATAAATAAATAAATAAAAAATAATAAATAATTAAATAAAAATAATAATAAAAAAATTAAATATATGCTAATAATATCAGCCCTTTCAGCGGACCTGAAGGAGAACTGGGTCTCAGCCTCAGGCTCACTTTAAATAAATAATAAATTTAATAATAAAAAAAATAATTAAAAAATAATTAAAAAATAATAAAAAAATAAATAAAAAATAATAAATAATTCAATAAAAATAATAATAAAAATATTAAATATATGCTAATAATATCAGCCCTTTCAGCGGACCTGAAGGAGAACTGGGTCTCAGCCTCAGGCTCACTTTAAATAAATAATACATTTATTAATAAAAAAAATAATTAAAAAATAATAAAAAAATAAATAAAAAATAATAAATAATTCAATAAAAATAATAATAAAAAAATTAAATATATGCTAATAATATCAGCCCTTTCAGCAGACCTGAACGAGAACTGGGTCTCAGCCTCAGGCTCACTTTAAATAAATAATAAATTTAATAATAAAAAAAATAATTAAAAAATAATTAAAAAATATTAAAAAAATAAATAAAAAATAATAAATAATTAAATAAAAAATAATAATAAAAAATATAAATAAATGCTATTAATTGTATTATTAATTTTATTAATGCTATTAATAATGCTATTACTGCTAATAATAATGCTATTAATGCTAATAATTATGCTATTAATGCTAATATTTATGTTATTAATGCTAATAATTTTGCTATTAATGCTAATAATTATGGTATTAATGGTAATAATAATGCTATTAATGTAAATAATATTGCTATTAATTCTATTATTAATGCTATTAATGGTAATTATTATGCTATTAATGCTAATAATTAGGCTATTAATGGTAATAAGAATGCTATTAATGCAAATAATATTGCTATTAATGCTATTATTAATGCTATTAATATTAATAATTATGCTATTCATGCTAATAATTATGCTATTAATGGTAATAATAATGCTATTAATGCAAATAATATTGCTATTAATGCTAATATTTATGCTATTAATGCTAATAATTATGCTATTAATGCTAATATTTATACTATTAATGCTAATAATTATGCTATTAATGCTAATATTTATGCTATTAATGCTAATAATTATGCTATTAATGGTAATCATAATGGTATTAATGCAAATAATATTGCTATTAATGCTATTAATGCTAATAATTATGCTATTAATGGTAATAATAATGCTATTAATGCAAATAATATTGCTATTAATGCTATTATTAATGCTATTAATGTTAATAATTATGCTATTAATGCTAATATTTATGCTATTAATGCTAATAATTATGCTATTACTGCTAATATTAATACTATTAATGCTAATAATTATGCTATTAATGCTAATATTTATGCTATTAATGCTAATAATTATGCTATTAATGATAATCATAATGGTATTAATGCAAATAATATTGCTATTAATGCTATTAATGCTAATAATTATGCTATTAATGTTAATAATTATGCTATTAATGCTAATAATTATGCTATTAATGGTAATAATAATGCTATTAATGCAAATAATATTGCTATTAATGCTATTATTACTGCTATTAATGTTAATAATTATGCTATTAATGCTAATAATTATGCTATTAATGCTAATATTTATGCTATTAATGCTAATAATTATGGTATTAATGGTAGTAATAATAATGCTATTAATGCAAATAATATTCCTATTAATTCTATTATTAATGCTGTTAATGCTAATAATTATGCTATTAATGCTAATAATTATGCTATTAATGGTAATAATAATGCTATTAATGCAAATAATATTGCTATTAATTCTATTATTAATGCTATTAATGCTAATAATAATGCTATTAATGCTAATAATTATGCTATTAATGGTAATATTAATGCTATTAATGCAAATAATATTGCTATTAATGCTATTATTAATGCTAATTAATGCTAATAATTATGCTATTTATGCTATAATAATTATGCTATTAATGGTAAATAATAATGCTATTAATGCAAATAATATATGCTATTAATGCTATTATTAATGCTATATAATAAGCTAATAATTAATGCTATTAATGCTACTATTATAATAATGCTAAATTATGCTAATAATAATCATATTAACGCTATATAATAATGCTATATAAGTTTTAAAATAATCAATGCTATATTATGCTATTCAAAAATGCTATTAATGCTATATAATTATTGCTATTAAATGCATCTTATAATGCTAATAGTATAATGCTATTAATGCAATTATATTTATGCTATTAATTCTATTAATTTATGCTATATAATGCTATTAATAATGCTATTAATGCTATTAATAATTTATTTACATGCTATATAATAATACTATTAATGCTATTAATGCTATAATTAATTATGCTATTAATTGTATTATTAATGCTATTAATGCTATTAATAATGCTATTAATGCTAATAATAATGCTATTACTGCTAATAATAATGCTATTAATGCTAATAATTATGCTATTAATGCTACTATTAATGCTAATAATGCTAATAATATATAATTAACGTATAATAATGCTATTAAGGCTAATAATCATGCTATTTATGCTATTTAAAATGCTATTAATGCTAATAATATTGCTATTAATGCTCTTTATGCTAATAGTAATGCTATTAATGCGATTAGTTATGCTATTAATTCTATTGTTTATGCTATTTAATGCTATTAATAATGCTATTAATGCTATTAATGGTATTAATAATGTTATTCATGCTATCAATAATACTATTAATGCTATTAATGCTAATATTAATGCTATTAATTGTATTATTAATGATATTAATGCTAATAATAATGCTATTAATGCTAATAATTATGCTATTAATGCTAATATTAATGCTAATAATGCTAATAATAATCATATTAACGCTATTAATAATGCTATTAAGGCTAATAATCATGCTATTTATGCTATTCAAAATTCTATTAATGCTAATAATATTGCTATTAATGCTCTTTATGCTAATACTCATGCTATTAATGCGATTATTTATGCTATTAATTCTATTATTTAGGCTATTAATTCTATTAATAATGGTATTAATGTTATTAATAATGCTACTAATGCTATTCATGCTAATATTAATGCTATTAATTCTAATAATCATGCTATTAATCCTATTAATAATGCTATTAATGCTATTTTTAATTCTATTAATGCTATTAATAATTTTATTAATGCTAATAATGCTATTACTCCTCATAATAATGCTATTAACGCTATTATTAATGCTATTTATGGTAATAATGCTATTAATACTAATAACAATACTATTAATAGTACTATTATTGCTGTTAATAATGCTATTAATGCTAATAATAATGCTATTAATGCTAATAATTATGCTATTAATGGTAATAATAATGCTATTAATGCAAATAATATTGCCATGTTCTAGAATCCCGATGCATTTGCATCGGGCTCACAGCTAGTAATTTATAAATAAATAAATATAAATTTATATATAAATTTATATTATACATTTTTATATAATATAAATATAAATTTATAAATAATTATTTATCACTGATTTACCAGATTCTGTGAGTTTATAAGGGCTACCTCACCATATTGCCTTACGACCCTATATGTCATCACATTCAGGCAGATCCATTTTTTGATCTGTCTCTCTAGGTAAACCTTATTTATAGATTTTACTCCAAAAAACATGTTATCATTGTTAGTGTATTTACACTGAGATTTTCATAAATATAGAGAGATGAGAAAAATGTCTGCCACTTTGTACCTATCATGTATGGATCAATAAAGGAGCATTTAAAGCCGCAGTTAGAATACTCAGGTATGCACTATAGTTGATATTGTGTGGCTCTCACATGAGGTAGATATAAGGGGTACCAAGTGAGCCTATACACGTCTCAATTATAAGTAGACTCTTTCCTATCCCTCTTTTTTCCTTTTCTCACAACTACTATTCATCTACACATTTATCTAACCTTCTGTCATACTCTTTCCCTTGGTCTTTTTCCTGTTCACACTTGGGGAATAACCGTCCCTTATTATCTTTTTCACCTTCTTAAACCGTACCTATGATACAAAAGGTATAATCTCTTTGTTTTCCACCGTATATCCAACAACCCCAATACAGCACTCCTGCAACGCATGACACTCGTTCGTATACCACAACTTCATAGGCACGGACACCCATCACCTAGGTAAAAATTTATCCCGACTTAGTTCGGGATACCTTGCTGTTTTGTAACTTTAGATACACTCTCATATATGATGTTTTATTTTTCCTTTTGCAATGCCGGTTATACATGTAACGTTGTTATACATTGTATGGTCTTAATCCAACATGATATCCACATTAATGATGCATACTATTTGAGACTATGGCATGTTCTGTTCATTTATATATTTTCTGTATATCTATATCCATGTAGATAATCCTTGAAAAAGGCCAGAAGGCCGAAACGTTGGATATATAAAGCTGGATTGTTCAATAAAAAGCATCCTTTTTCAGTAATTCTTGGTCCTCATTTTTTCGGTGTGCCGAGGTTATCCATATATATTGACCTATAGATATCTTACCTCTGAGCACCCATCCAAGGTTGAGCTTCAAACATCACCCAATATTTGATACAAAAAATATGAAACCACATTAAACAGCACTGAACGCCATTTTTCTTTGTGATGTGGGGTCTCTCTGTCAGTACCTTCTTGTGGTATTCTAATCCAGAGGTCCCCAACACCAGTCCTCCAGACCCATCAACAGTCCAGGGTTTCAGAATTTTCTTAACACTTGACAATTGGTAATTCAATCTCCTGCACAGGTGACGATTTAAGCTGTCAAATGCCAAGGAAATCCTGAAAACATCCACTGTTGATGAGCCTTGAGGACTGGAGTTGGGGACCTCTACTCTAACCTACAGGTGCATCTCAATGAATTAGAATATCATCAAAAAGTTAATTTTTTTTCAGTAATTCAATACTTAAAGTGAAATGCATATATTATATAGAGACATTACAAACAGAGTGATCTATTTCAAGTAGGGATGGGCAAACAGCATGTTTTTCCCTGTGTTCAGGTTTGGGGATGCTGTGCCAAAATATGGATATGTTTAATGTAATCGTCAATTAGTATACCTGCATTGTGTGCATTATGTACCCCAGGTGTGGCGCTGCCAGTGCTGGGTTCCAGGTTCAATCTCCATGTGACCGGCTGCCATAGACAATCACATTCATTGGTAAGCTAGGGGGCGGGCCGGGAAGTGACACAGAGACACGTCACACCAGGAAGAGAAATCTTCCTGTGCAGCCAGTCACATGGAGATTGAACCCAGAAGTCCAGCGCTGGCAGCTGCACACCAGGGGGACATAATGCACACTATGCAGGTATATTAATTGAAGATTACATTAACCATATCCCTCCTTTGGTGCAGCATACCAGAACACAGGGAAAACATGCTGTTTGCCCATCCCTAATTTCAAGTGTTTATTTATGTTAATGTTGATGATTATGACTTGCAGCCAATGTAAACCCAAAATTCATTATCTCAGAAAATTATAATATTATATAAGACCAACTGCAAAAAATATTTTTAACTCATAAATGTTGGCCTAATGAAAAGTAAGTACAGTAAATGCACTTTCTACGTGGTCAAGGCTCTTTTTGCATGAATTACGGCATCAATGCAGCGTGGCATAAAGGTGATCAGCCTGTGGCACTGCTAAGGTGTTAATGGAAGCCCAGATTGGTTTGGTAGCAGCCTTCAGCTCGTCTGCATTGTGGGGTGTCTGGTGTCTCTCATCTTCCCCTTGACAATACCCAATAGATTCTTTATGGGTTTAAGTCAGGTGAGTTTGCTGGCCAATCAAGCACAGTGATAATGTGGGTATTTAACCAGGTATTGGTACTTTTGGCAGTGTGGACAGGTGACAAGTCCTGCAGGAAAATGACATCTCCATCTCCAAAAAGCTTGTCAGCAGAGGGAAGCATGAAGTGCTCTTAAATTTCTTGTTAGACGGCAGCGCTGACTTTGGTCTTGATAAAACACAGTGGATGTACACCAGCAGATGACATGGCTTCTCATACTGTCACTGATTGTGGAAACTTCACACTAGACAGTAATAAATGGAGAGGAAGCGCACAATAGGGTCTTATCCAATATAATCAGTCAATTATAAGTATGGTCACACTCACCTGGTCAGGTTGCGTGTGACACAACCACTAATAAACAAGACAATTGGATCCTGTCGAACGCAGCAATCAGCCAGAAGAGTTGTATAAAATCATATGCGTTGCTATAGGAATCCAGCTTGCAAATCGCCCTGCTCGAAGATTTGGCCAAGAAAATCACTCCAAGGACCTCGGATCTTAAGACAAAGATCTTTATTCCTCCACAGACTCGATGCGTATATCTTAAACTCCTGAGGAAGTGTACAGTGGGTGCACAAAATGCGTCAAGTCTGTGGAGGTCTAAAGATCTTTGTCTTAAGATCTTAAGCTGCAGTTATCCCAGTTGCTTGTGCAGCATTTTCTACCATACATTTTCCTTCCACTCAACTTTCCATTACTATGCTTGAAAACAGCACTCTGTGAACAGCCAGCTTAATTAGCATTGACCTATTATGGCTTACTCTCCTTGTGGAGTGTGTCAATGAATGCCTTCTGGACATCTGTCAAGTCAGCAGTCTTCCCCATGATTGTGTAGGCTACAGAACCAGGCTAAGGGACCACTTTAAATGCTTAGTAAGCCTTTGCAAGTGTTTTGTGTTAATTATTCTAATTTTCTGAGACAATGAGTTTCGGGTTTTCATTGGCTGTAAGCCATAATCATCAACATTAACATAAATAAACACTTGGAAAAGGTCACTCTGTTTATAATCACTCTATATAATATACGGTATGCGCTTCACTTTATATATTGAATTACTGAAATAAACTAACTTTTTGGCGATATACTAATTTATTGAGATGTATTTGTATATATGTACTGGCCTGTTTTTAAATCCTTTAACCTCTGCTGTTTTAATACAGTGGCCAGAGATAAACAGGTGAAAGGTGGGCCACCACAACTCGAGGGCTACTGCCCTGTGATTACCGCACAGACTAAATGTGCCAGCCAGCTCCTGTCATTAACCAGTTTGTCACGATGAAGTCCAGGGGAGGGCATACTAACGCTATCAGGGAATAACTGCCCCTTAATTGAAACTCCCACCCTGACAAGGAAAGTCCACAGCTAACCCTTACTGTTAATGACCCTTGGTAAAACCCAAGGTGCCTCCCAACAAGTTTCTAGGGCTACTGTACACTATGCTACCTCACATCATCATTCCAGTACTGTTTTGGCGTTTTCCTGAGAAGGCTTTTCCATGATGTATTCCACATGGCCTCTAGACTAATCTCTAGCTATTTTTGCATTCAAGACAAAAATTCAAGACCTTCATTTCTGCCTCCATTGCTGTCTTGTTCTGCACCATGATAGATGTTGAGAGCAGTAGCATGAGATCAATGGAATGCCTGTAGCTGGATATCTGAATTATAGCCTAATGTTGCATAAGTACCTTCTGATGGATTGTGTAGGTACCATGTCAGGCTTTAGAATTGGTATGTGACATCTCATTCAACTTAAAATTCAGAATGGATCATCTGCTGAGCCAGTTGTTCAGCCACTTCTCCAAACTGTCCCATGAGCCATTTTTCAACACTACCGTGAATCCATGGGGCAGCTGCTTCATTAATGTTCCAGTAGATTTCTGCTCTATATCTTGAAATTTATTGGAAATTTTTGGTGTGTTTTTAACACTGATTTTGTGTATGGGATTGTGTTCAGCTTTCAAGGGTAGGTTCACACAAAATGATGAGGATTCTGGAGGAGGTTTTGCCGTAAGATCCACATATTTAAAAAAAAAAAAAACTTTCAGTCTGGCCTTTTTAACCAAAATGATCGACTGTTATAAAGTCTGGAAGAAGTGGCACCCCCTTCCCCTCTTTCCCAAGCACTCATCGAGGGGAGACCTGTACTCAAGATATGATGTATGGATCTATGTACGGGGTAAAACATAATTCTGCATCTACAGTACTTTCTGCTTAGAGGAAACATAGTAGGGTTATTATCAATATTACAAAATGTATCCAAACTGCATTTCTCATTTAAAAATTAAAAAAAATATATTTATTCTTTAAGCACAGGGGGCATTAGTTTGTTGAAAAAACTAATCACTCTCCTGTAAAGGAGGAATATCGGGAAATACTCCTAAGTGTGTTATTATACAATGTCAAACAATCAGGATGGGAGAAAATCAGTCTTCTTCATATTACAAGCCTTTTGTTTACTGGAAGAATACATTGAGTACTGCTTAAAGTGAAGTGTTTGTTCTCCTCAATCAATTGTTATTACAACTTTTTGCTATTAATATAAAGATGAGAAGTTGGAAAGTTTCTTCCTACTTAGGATTCACTGGTGCAGACAACTTACTCTGGCATCTATCATTATGAGAACGATGTGCTGAATTGCCGTACACAAACTCCTCCACTATGTAGATATTATTCAGCATGTGCTTTTCTCTTGTAATATGTCAAAATAACGATATGTACAGGTTCTCATAAAGGTCTATTGGTTGTATCTGAAAACAGTATGGCTAAAAGGGTTTTCAAAGATCAGTCTATAAATGGTCAATCCATAAAAGGGTTGTCCAACTATAGGGACAATTTTTTTAATTTAAATTCGCATATTTGGGTCTAAACAAAATATTTTTTGCAATTAGATACCATTAAAAAATGTAGCACCTTTTCCCTTTTATAGATTTTATGTTGCACTGCCTATTGCTGGCTGGAAAATGAGTTAATGGGAACCTGTCAGCTCGTTTTTACCCCCAAATGTATCACTCTAACCATCCCTGTCTGAGCTAAAACTGTCCTATAATGGTTGTAAAAAACAACTTTGTCACTTAAATTTTCGTATGCTAATGAGTCCTCTTGACTATTGTATGTAGTCACACTGGACGGTCCCCAGGGCTCCATCTCCTCCCTCGATGCTGGTATCACATCCCGCTGGGAGTAATAATAGATTTCCCAGCCTCCCGCCTCTTCAATTCAAATGTCTCCCTTCTGTGTTTGATGCCGCAGCCGCGGTGTCATTTCCACAGATGTGCCGTCATTTCCATAGTTGCGCATTGCGAATACTTCCGTTGTGCACTGAGCAGCTTCATAACGCTCAGTGCGCATGCTCAGAAGCCTTCTCTGATGGCACCACATAACAGCGAGCTCTCAATGAGGGCTTCTGAGCATCTGCACTGAGCATTATGAAGCTGAAGTATTCACAATTTGCAGCTGCGGAAATGGCGCCGCCACTGCAGTGTCATACACAGAACAGGGACATTTGAATTAAAGAGCCGGGAGCGCACCTGGGAAATCTATTATCACGCCTAGTGGGATGTGATACCAGCATTTAGAGGGGAGACAGAGCCCTGGGGATCCTCCATAGAGCAGTCAAGAGGACTCACTAGCATACAAAAATGTAAGTGACAGTCATTTTTCACATTATAGGACAGTTTTAGCTTAGACAGGGATGGTTAGAGATGTATTAGGAAGGAACAATTAGTGATAGGTTAGCGGGCACAAATTACCTGTCAGTTTCCCTTTAACTGGGAATCTGTGTGTTAGCTTGTGTTGATGGCCTTTCTGGAGGGTTTGTAACTCTTTTAACCTGTCTTTTTGTCGCTAATTTACGGTCACAGACAACATCAAAGCTGAATGTGCAAGGAAACAAAAAGCATGTACATCAGAACAATAAAAAAATGTAATAAAAGCCAACTGCAAAAATTATTTTATCGTCCAACTGCACACATTTAAAAAATATCTTCCAAAAGGTGGAGAATACCTTTAAAGGGAATCTGTCAGAACAATCCCTTCCCTCACCATCAAAATATTTAGTAAAATTATCTTGTGCTCTTAAAGATGATGTCATCCCCACCTCTATATATGTGGCCTGTTGCTACCTGACTGAAAAATTGTCATTTAAGTCCAGATGCAAATGAAGCTTAATTCCCCGGGAACGTCAAAGAACTTTCTAGGCCTTGGCCTACGTGATTTCCACATCCAGCCCCGCCTTCCTCTGCTTGACTGACATCTCCCTGGCTGAACTACAGAGCTACAAGACCATGTACACGCAATAAGAACGGTGCTTGACATGTATAATTTTCCCTTCAAACAGATGATTAATGAGGATGGCAGAAAACAAGCCCTCAAACAGTTATGGTGACAATAACTATAAAAAATAAATACAAAACCACTGCGCTCAATCTAAAGGTACCATGAGTTTAAAAAATGTGACTCCCTGATGAAGAAATCCAGTGTGTTTCAAAACACGAAGGACCATGTTCTGTCTTCTTGCCTTCCCAGGCATTCGGCACTGAGCATTGTGATGTCACCACTCCTTTATATTTTTTCTCTCACACACCTTGGTTTGCAAGGTTGGCTTCCGGCTGGAGCTTTTACTGCTTCCCACGCAATCAAACGGTAGCCAATGCCGCAGGATGCACACCACCACTGAACCCACCACTATTCCTCTCCTTCTGGATGTTGGTGGTATCCCCACCTTAATAACACGTTCATTGTAAGGTAAAATTAACACCTATAGTGTTCCCAGTACGCATTTATATGTTTTATGTCTTTTCCATATTTATTCCCTGATTCCTTAAGATTTACTCAGTCATTGATTTATAGGGCCTCTTAGTATTGTTAAAGCCGCCTACCATTTCAATTAGGATCACCGTATATCCAGGTATCGATGTTCACTGAGCACCATTGCCCATATATAATCAATACTAACCTTTTTTTTATTATTTCTCCTACTATTATCTTGCATAAGATTCAACTCCTTTGAATAAACCTGACATCCGCTGTATGAATTTGCAAGCTCCATTAGTGGTAGGATTATGTTTTTATCACCACTATTTGTATTATATATTTCTTCAATAATTTTTATATATATCTACTGATTTTTTATACACTTCTTCTATTATATTATTATTCCATTTTTTAGAAAACTCTCAATCCACTCTCTACCCTATGCCTCAAATTAGCTTTATGTCTGAACATACTGGTAAGACACCAACCATCTAACTATATGCAGCGCTGGGGTGTCTGGGGCCCACCAGGGAAATTGACTCCAGGGGCCCACCCGGCCCACCCAGGACCACCCACCCACCCTTCACCTATATGCAAATACCTTTTATCTGATATACCCATTATAGTGGAGCGTGGACTGTAAAACACAGGCGGCTCCTGCACATCATTGTGCGCTCACCATTACTGGGATGAACAATTACTGTAGTTTGCATTAAAGGGATTTTTTGGTGAAAACAAATTATCAGCGATGCACAGGTTCGGAAGGTGATCACTTATTTATTGGTGGAATCCGAACCATCAGAAGAAAGTGGCATTTTGAGCATTTGGTGGGATTTTTACCTCAGTATTTGTAAGGCCAGGTTCACACCACTGTTGTATCCAATCCGGGGCTGTCCGTTGTGACCAGAGAGCCCTGGATCAGATTTCGGCCCCATAGTATGCAGCTATGTGCCATCCGATTTCCATCTGTCCGGGAGAATCTGGCAGCATTGAGATTTTGCTAGCAACGTGTTTTTTTATGTCCAGGGGAAAAAAAACGGATGCTCCCAGATCCTCCTGGATCTGGCGCAATATGGCGCCCCCTGACATGGGGGTCTATGGCAGCGGATCGCGCCGCATCTGACATAAAATCGGATGTGGGAGCCATACTCCTGGTGCAGTAGTTTAGCAGTGAGCGCTGCTAAACTTCAGCGCCAGGAGCTGTCCCCTGCACTGATTTCAGGATCTTGAAATTTGTGCAGCTGCGGCTGCGATCATCAGAAGCCGGCTGCAAACCGGATCGGGGGGCATACTTGCCCTCCGATTCTGTTTTCAAATCTGGTCCGGGGCTGTCCGGGGGTGCTATCGGATCCAGCCAGGTGAGGAGCGGGGGAGGGGTGCTATCGAATCCAGCCAGAGTATTGATGTCACTTACTAGTCTGCCCGCCGGCAGCAAACAGCTTTCTCCTTCCGGGCTCCCTCTATCATTGCCGCAGCTGTGGCTGCAAAGTATCGCCGGCCCGTTTCTTTAAGGGGGCGGCCCCTAAATTAGGGAAATACCACCAGCCTGGGGGGCACCTGCCCCCCCTGCCAACTCGGCCAGTCCGCCCCTGGAAGACAAAACCAGGAGTGGAGCAATCAGAGGTAATTTTTTTCTGCATCTCTCACCCTCTCCTGGTTTTGTCTTATAATATACTGGGGTGAAAATCTCACCAAATACTCAACTTGCTTTCTCTGGCGAACCTCTGTAACTGCATCTCTGCTGCTGTATCACAGGACAGGGAGAGGTTAAACATCCAAGTATTTAATATCTATTGGAAATAAAGAAGTTTCCATTTATTGATACCAGATAAAACAAATGAATCAGGACATACTAGGCATGAATCATGCCTAGTATGTCCTGCCAGCCTCCGTGGTACTATCATGCCCACCCAGCATGTCCTGCCAGCCACTGGTGGGACGATCATGCTAGTACTACAACCAGTGGCTGGCAGGACATGCTGGGCATGATAGTACCACAGAGGCTGGCAGGACATACTGGACATGAATTATTCCTAGTACGTCCTACCAGCCTCTGTGGTACTTTGATGCCCATGCCCAGCATGTCCTGCCAGCCACTGGTGGTACTATCATGCTAGTACTACCACCAGTGGCTGGCAGGACATGCTGGGTGAGCATGAAAGTACCACAGAGGCTGGCAGGACATACTAGGCATGAATGTTGCCTAGTATATCCTCCCAGCCTCCGAGGTACTATCATGCCCACCCAGCATGTCCAGCCAGCCACTGGTGGTACAATCATGCTAGTACTAGCACCAGTGGCTAGAAGG
The DNA here is from genome assembly GCA_033576535.1 of Allobates femoralis. Classification (NCBI taxonomy): domain Eukaryota; kingdom Metazoa; phylum Chordata; class Amphibia; order Anura; family Aromobatidae; genus Allobates; species Allobates femoralis. The sequence goes on along the minus strand of JARQOC010000002.1, from coordinate 434,757,668 downwards.
ACATGCTGGGCATGATAGTACCACAGAGGCTGGCAGGACATACTGAGCATGAATTATGCCTAGTATGTCCTACCAGCCTCTGTGGTACTTTGATGCCTATGCCCAGCATGTCCTGCCAGCCACTGATGGTACTATCATGCTAGTACTACCAGTGACTGGCAGGACATGCTGGTCATGAATTATGCCTAGTATGTCCTGCCAGCCACTGTGGTACTTTCATGCCCACTCAGCATGTCCTGCCAGCCACTGGTGGTAGTACATGTTGAGCATGATAGTACCACAGAGGCTGGCAGGACATGCTGGGCAATGGGCATGATAAGCATATGTTCTGCCAGCCTCAGTCTAAGCCAAGGGTCCCAGTCACCCCCACCCGTGCCCTCCGGCTGCCTCCCCGGGGCCCACTTGACGCTGTTCCCCGCACCCCTGGGGGCCCCCTGGGCGCTGCCTTCCAGTATCCCCGGGGACCCCCTCAGCGCTGCTCCCCACACCCCTTGTGGCCCCCTGAGCACTGCCTCCCAGCATCCACGTGGGCCCCCTTGACACTGCTCCCTGCACCTCCAGGGGCCCCCAGGATGATGCCTCCCAGCAATCACAGGGGCCCACTCAGCACTGCCCCCAGCACCCCTGGGGGCCCAATGAGCACTGTTTCCCAGTATCCCTGGGGCTCCCTCAGCACTACTCCCAGCACCCCTGGGGGCCCCCTGGGTGCTGCCTCACAGCATCTCCGGGGGACCCCATGAGCGCTGCTCCCTGTACCTCTTCTCTCCCTCCTAACCTCAGCCGGCAGTCGTTGATCCCGACAATGCAGCAGTGAACGGCGGCAGCAGCAGAAGTTCCTGTGTCACTCTACACAGGAAGTAGAGTTCTGCTTCTGTCGCGGCTCATCACAAATTAGGAGCAGCGGCTGCTGGCTGAGGTTAGGAGCGAGAGAGCGGGTGCAAGGAGTAGCGCTCAGGGGGCCCCCAGGGGATGCAGGGAGGTAGCACTCAGGGGGCCCTGGGGGTTGTGGAACTTGCGGGCCCCCTCTGCATGGGGGGTATGGCCATGGAGACCTGCTGCCCACCGGAGGATCTCCCAATCTCCCGGAGGGCCAGTCCGACCCTGATTATATAACTATATACCTAAGATACTTGCTTTATTCAAATAGTTTTTATATTGTTATTCTATTCTGTTGTTTCATCTTTCAAACCCATAAACCTACTATTTAGCAGAGCCGCACCCTCTCTTCTCCATCTGCTTTTATGCAGACCTCTTCTTTACTAATTGGCCATTTGATACAGGTACTATTCTCACATTTATTTAATTCACGTTACCTTAAAGGTACCGTCACACGGGGAGATATCGCCGGCGATGTTGCCGGCAACCGAGGGGCGTGGCCAGGTTGCGGCGACATCGCCGGCGAATTGCCGCGTGTGACAGGGCGATAATCAGGCGATGAATCGCCTGAGTCACATCGCCAGGTTTCCCAACCATGTTGGGAAACCTGGCGATGTTGCTCAGGCGATTCTGCCTGATCGCCCTGTGTAACGCGGCAACCCGCAATGTTACGGGCGATTCCGCCTATCTACAACATTGCGGGTTATCGCTCGCTGGGTTGCTGGGCAACCCAGCAAGCGATAGCCGCGGCAACTAGCCGGCGACATCGCCGGTAAGTTGCTCAGTCTGACATCTCACCGGCGATGTTGTCAGGGATGCGCGCTCCCGCGATCCCCGGCAATATCGCCGGCGATATGTCCCTGTGTGACGGTACCTTTAGAGTGAGTGCAGTAGTTTTGTATTTTAGTATTTTCCTATTTGACAGGTTATTGACGTGGACCCTTCTATCATAATAAAATTTACCTGTAGTATTCATACGTTTTTTTTAACTAAGTTGAGCACCGGTGTTTTTATTATATTAGGTATTATATTGATAATAAATGTACAAATAAAATTGCTCTACTATAGAGCATGGCTTTCCAAGCAAAAGAATAGGATGCAGATTTATATACATTATGGGGTATGACTATATAAGTAATTTCTAAATCACAAAATGCAATGAACTCACACACTGAAAATATACAATTGAAACCAGAAGTTTACATACACTATATAAAAAGACACATATGCATGTTTTTCTCACTGTCTGACATGAAATCAGAATACATCATTCCTGTTTTAGCTTAATTGGGATTACCATAATTATTTATATTTACCAAATGCCAGAATAATGAAAGAGAGAGAGAGAATGTTTGAGGTATTTTTGTTACTTTCTGCAAAAAACTTACCATCATTGCCAAAAGCAGAATCAAAATGCACTCTTTTTTTTTTTTTTTATTCATCATATAAGAGACTTTTTGCACTTTTTATCTATCCAGGGTGCAGTTGGGCCCTTAGGGGCGCCATTCATCTACTGTGTGGCCCAATGGTAAGCAGCGGAGCGGTTGGGTCACTTTCAGACACTCTGCATCATTTGTATCAGTGTGAATGGTGCCTTAAGCAGGCCCAGTGTATGCATGGCAGTCTGCCTCCCACACATAGTTGGTAGAGGTGGTGTATTAGCCTGCAGCTGGGCTTGCTTTACAATTGGGCTCTGACTGCTTCCTGAGAGTGCATTTTGATTCTGCTTTTGGCAATGATGGTACGTTTTTTGATGCTGCTTTTTTCTAGTAGTTTTTGCACAAGTTTTTGTTAGGACTGATGAGCATGGGATCCCTTGTCGTGGGTCATCAGCTTAAATGTCTTGGCCATTGCATGAACCAAAATCCCATTTGTAAAAGTTTTTTATTCATCATATAAGAGACTTTTTGCACTTTTTATCTATCCAGGGTGCAGTTGGGCCCTTAGGGGCGCCATTCATCTAGTGGTGCAGAGGTATCGTACTGTGTGGCCCAATGCTAAGCAGCGGAGCGGTTGGGTCGCTTTCAGACACTCTGCATCATTTGTATCAGTGTGAATGGTGCCTTAAGCAGGCCTAGTGTATGCATGGCAGTCTGCCTCCCACACATAGTTAGTAGAGGTGGTTTATTAGCCTGCAGCTGGGCTTGCTTTACAACTGGGCTCTGACTGCTTCCTGAGAGTGCATTTTGATTCTGCTTTTGGCAATGATGGTAAGTTTTTTGATGCTGCTTTTTTCTAGTAGTTTTTGCACAAGTTTTTGTTAGGGCTGATGAGCATGGGATCCCTTGTCGTGGGTCATCAGCTTAAATGTCTTGGCCATTGCATGAACCAAAATCCCATTTGTAAAAGTTTTTTATTCATCATATAAGAGACTTTTTGCACTTTTTATCTATCCAGGGTGCAGTTGGGCCCTTAGGGGCGCCATTCATCTAGTGGTGCAGAGGTATCGTACTGTGTGGCCCAATGCTAAGCAGCGGAGCGGTTGGGTCGCTTTCAGACACTCTGCATCATTTGTATCAGTGTGAATGGTGCCTTAAGCAGGCCCAGTGTATGCATGGCAGTCTGCCTCCCACACATAGTTGGTAGAGGTGGTTTATTAGCCTGCAGCTGGGCTTGCTTTACAATTGGGCTCTGACTGCTTCCTGAGAGTGCATTTTGATTCTGATTTTGGCAATGATGGTAAGTTTTTTGATGCTACTTTCTGCAAAGTCAAAAGTTTACATACACTAAGATTGCTTTGACTTTATACCATTTGGGACAACCGATATGATGAAGTCATGTGTTTGGAAGTTTCTGATAGATTTATTGGCAACATCTGAGTTAATTAGACACACACCTGTGGATGTATTTTAATGCACACCTGAAGCACACTGCTTATTTGTGTAGCATCATGGGAAAGTCTAAAAAATCAGATAAGATATTAGGAAGAGAATTGTAGACTTTCACAAGTCTGATTCATCATTGGGTGCAATTTCCAGACACCTGATGGTGTCTTGTTCATCTGTGCAAACAAGTATGTGAAAGTACAAACAAGATGGCATATGTCCAACCATCATACCGCTCAGGAAGGAGACGGGTTCTGTATCCCAGAGATTGATTTGCTTTGGTCTGACATCTGCATATCATCCCAGAAACAAAACCAAAAGACCTTGTGAAGATGATGGCGGAAGCTTGTAAGGTTGTGTCAGTATCCACAGTGAAACAAGAACTATATTAACAGGGGCAGAAAGGCCACTCTGCCTGGAATAGGCCATTACTCCAAAAGAAACATGAAAAAGTTTTGCAAATGCACACAGAAACAAAGACCTAAATATTGGGAGCGATGTTCTGTGGTCTGGCAAAACTAAAATTGAACTGTTTGGTCATAATGATCATCGTTATATTTGGAGGAAAAGGGGATAAGCTTGGAAGCCTAAGAACCCCATGCAAACTGTGAAACATGGGGGTGGCAACATCATGTTTTGGGATTTGTTTTGCTGCAGGAGGAACTGGTGCACTTTACAAAATAGATGGCATCATGAAGAAAGATGATTATGTGGCAATACTGAAGCAACATCTCAAGACATCAGCTTTGGCAGAAATGGGTCTACCGAATGGACAATGACCTGAAGCATACTGCCAAACTGGTTACAAGGTGGTTTAAGGATAACAAAGTCAATGTTTTGGAGTGGCCATCACAAAGTCCTGATCTTAAACCTATTGAAAATGTATAGGCAAAGCTGAAAAGGCAGGTGCGAGGAAGGCGATCTACAGACATGGCACAGTTACACCAGTTCAGTCAGGAGGAATGGACCTAAATTCCTACCAACTATTGTGACAAGGCTGTGGAAGCATATCCAAAATGTTTGACCCAAGTCATACAGTTTAAGACCAATGGTACCAAATACCAATGAAATGTATGTAAACTTTTAACTTTGTACAAAGTAATAAAAATGCCTTAAAACATTTTCTCTCTCATTATTCAGGCATTTAGAAAATATTAATAATTATGGTCATCTTAATTGAACCAAAATGGAAAGCTTTACTCAAATTTTATGTCAGATAGTGAGAAAAACATGAATATGTGTATTTTTATATAGAGTATGTAAACTTCTGGTTTCAACTGTATATGTTACTCATATACAGGACATATATCACACACACTGCTCACATAATATACAGTGGGTGAAATAAGTATTGAACATATCACCAATTTTCAAAGTAAATATACTTCTAAAGGTGGTATTGACACAAACTTCTCACTAAATGTCAACACCAATCTATCCAATCCCCACAGGCAAAGAAATCACACCATAAATGTTCATAAATTATGAATAAGAAGAAGAAGAAATCACACAGGGAAAATGTATTGAATATGTGTATTGAAATTTATTTAATACTTCATACAAAAACATTTGTTGGTGATGACAACGTCAAGACACCTCTTATAGGGACAAACTAGTCACATGTATTGCTCGGGGTTGATTTTGGTCCATTCTTCTACACAAACACTCTTCAAATCCTAAAGGTCTCATAAGCTCCTTCGATTAAATTTGAGTATTAGTTCTACATTTTTCTATTGAATTCAGGTCAGGTGATTGGTTGGACCATTCTAGCAGCTTTATTTTCTTTCTCCAAAACCAATTGAGAGTTTCCATGGCTTGTGTTTGGGATCATTGTTTTGCTGCAAAATCCACTTCGTTTCAACTTCATCATCACGGTACATGGCAAAAGATTTTTATCAAGAATATCTCAGTACATTTGTCCATTTACCTTCAATTATATATATATATAATTATTACAGCTGATGAGAAATGTTTGTCAATAGCACCATCAGAAGCATATTTTGTTAGAAAATTGGTGATGTGTTTAATACTATATATATTGCAAATGGTTGATACTATATATATTGCAAATGGTTGAGGTGATGGAAATATGTGGACATGGTTTCATAGAGCAATTGCAGCCAGAAACCATACCTTCAACATGGACAGGTAAACATTGCATGGAAACATATGAACTGGAGTGCAGAGAAAGGGCAGCAGGCACCCTGTACTAATGAGTCAAAATGTAAAATATCCGGCTGCAACAGAAGGCAGTTTGATCAATGATTGGATAGAAAGCTGTATCATAATGAATATTTGCAGGCAACAGTGAAGCATGGCGGAGGTTCAGTGAAAGAATGAAATTGCATTTTAACCAATGTAGTTTATGATTTGCTTAAATCTCCATTAATAGTGTCCTCAATGACTGAGCTCTCCCCCCCCTACTGCAGGCTCCTTCCAGCCTATGTAATCAGGAAGCACAGATGTATAGGCCTGCAGAAAGCACACCTTGCACTGATTGCCTCATGATCAGCTAACCAGACCAAGGCTTGATTTTAATATGTAGAGAAGACCGTTTTCTTCTGTTGTGTTTGACTGCATTGATGGGTTCACAGTACTCTACATTTGCTCATTTCAACTCTAAATAGGTGTAGTTTTAAACTTCGGCCACCAGAGGCAACGATGTTACTGCCAGAAATAAAATAATTATTACATTGAAAAGATGTGGCTCAATGTGAAGTTAGGATGCGTATTTCACTGGAGATTTGACCAGTATGGAAGGTTGCCAGTCCAGGTTGATTCATGACTAATCAACTGATAGCGAAGACATGATGCAATAATTGACATGGGAGGAAAGATGTGTGTTTCTTCCACACAGAAGATTGTGTAGATTTTTACCTTATAATTAAGGTCTTGGGGTGTATTAATACTTTTCCACAATTTTTTGTGTTGAAAGGTTTTGCGTTTGTTGCATGTTTATTTCTACAAAAAAAAGGTGACTTTTTACTATTTTAAACCATTTTTGTCAATTATCAAGAGCTGCGTGCCCATGTTAAACATAGTGATGGGCGGTGCTTGCGCTCGGCTTGCGTTCGCCCGCCGCAATGAACAGTGCAGGCGAACGGAAGTGTGAAGCCACCCTTTTTAATAACTTTTCCCTTCCTCCTGGTGCTTTTATTACCATAAAACTCATCTTAGGCACAGGCGTAACTACAATAGGTGCAGGGGTTTCAATCGCACCAGGGCCCTGGAGTCTAGGGGGCCCCAAAAGTCCCTTTGGCCTGTATGAAATGACTAATACTATTAAAGATTTGCAATAATTGGGGGCCCCGTTGGAGCTTTTGCATCGGGGCCCATGAGGTTCAAGTTACGCCACTGATCTTAAGCCATCTAATACTATGCACAAGCTGTAAGCAGAGAATTTCCCAAGATGGACATTGCCCCTTCTCTATCTTGGGAAGTCCTCTGATCCCAGCTTGTGCATAGTATTAGATGGCCTAAGGTGAGTTTTATTGAATTTTTTTTTCCTCAGTGGTGTAATGCTTTTGTTACCAGTAATTATTATCAAAACATACATCTAAATTCGTTAATAAATGCAGAAAAAAATAAATAAGATCTTTCCATTTTCCAATGAGTCATGGTTTGTAACAAAGATGTTGTCCACCAGTGATCAAATGTAGTTTCTCCCAAATAAAAGTGTTAGTAAGTAGGAAGTGAATATATTTGTAGCAGAGGACTTGAACCTTAGCTCTGGATCTTAATCAAATGCGTCTTGGTGGCATCCTGCCAGCATCTTGCATGATCTGTACTTGGCCACTTGTATTAAATAAAGGCATGAATGTGATGACGGACATTGGAGGTTCGTTAGGCAGCTAACAAAACTGCTGCTTGTCTTCTTTGCTTGAAAAAGGTTGTTGAATTAAGTGAGTCAATGAACCAACCTCTCGGGTAGTTAAGTCACACACTAACTAGGCCAAGCACTTGATGACTTCTACGAAAAGTCAATTTTATTTTCCTTCTATTTCTTGCTTCTACAGTAACTGCCAGTGAGTAAGACTTTTAGCTTAGTCAAGGATGACCTCTTCTGGCTGTTTGCTTTAATGAGATACAAGCCATTCTTATTATAATGCATTTCTAGGTTACTATCTAATGCAGAAAGGGAATAATAAAATAACACAAAAGAAAAATGGTCAAGGCTTTTTTGCCTAGTGCTTCTATTACACTGGAATCTAAGCTACAAGATATCTGAAATAGAATGGATAATAATGTTGTCCAGATCATTGCTGTGATCATGACATGCATACATAATACACGCCTTATGACACGCTGAACTCTTTCAATACAGGCTTCAATATAAGCTATTTTTATGCAAGTGTGGGCAGCTAATTTGCATGTGATTAGCCTAGTTATGGTGTGGCGATTTGCATAGGTGAGGGCTTACATGCAAGCAGGCATCTCACAGCTGCCAGCAGAGAAGGTTACCTGGCAGGCTGCCTTATAGATGAGATAAACAGAAATCATTGCATTCCTAATCCAAATATACTTTATATATGCAGATCTGGAATCTAAGTAGATCATTGCACATATTTGAAACTAAACCATCCATGTAATCAGATTTGTCAGTTTACATAATCATTTGTATTATAGTAATATTGGAATGGGTAGCACGGTGGCTCAGTGGTTAGCACTATATAACCTTGCAAGACTGGGGTCCTTGGCTGATATCACACCAAGGACAACACCTGCAAAGAGTTTGCATGTTCTCCCTATGTTTGTGTGGGTTTCCTCCAGGTCCTTAGGTTTCCTCCCCCACTCCAAAGACATACTGATAGAGAATTTAAATTGTGAGCCCCAATGGGGACAAGTATGTTCATATAAAGCGCTATGGCATTAATGGCGCTATATAAGTAATTAAATAAACACTTTTGTGTTTATCAGGCACTCTAATGGTATGTGCCTATGGGTAGTGGTGTAACTTCATTGCCGCGTGCCCCGGTGTAGAATTTACTCCGGGGCCCCATGGGGGGGGTTTGGATGGTGCTAGTAGAAATTTTTCTAATGCTGCTGAGCAGAGCTGATGAGAAGGGGGGGGAGGTGCTAGCATCAGCTATTGTGTCTGACTTGCCTTGCCTTGAGGTGCCTTGACTTGACTTGCCTTGCCTTGCGGTCACTCAGCTTAGGCGCCGTTAAGAAGAGAGGAGGGGCAGGCACAGCTGCAGGAAGTGAGGCTTCACTCACTTCCCGTCCTCCCTCCTCTCCTCGGGCACACGCGATCGCAGTCGTGGCGGGCGGCTGGGAGCACGGGCTGCGACTGCCATAGTTACGCCACTGCCTATGGGGAAAAATGGTCCTCATGGGCACCAGATTTGCTGGGTGGAAAATCCACTGTATAAGATATTATTGATATTCGCCAATAATTATTTCATATCTGATAGCCACTAGGGTCCAAGACTGTTTCAACATGAAAACCCCTAAAAAACTTTATTTTTAACTTCAAACTCACAGCAAAACATTCAATAATAAATAAAACCGAAAGTGCACATAAAGTGGGAAAGAAAGAAGTATGCCCTACAAATACACTCCCTCCAGCCCCTGCCTTCCTGATGCAGGGTCAATGAGGGCGGTTGAAAGGACAGTCATCGGTGACTGGGGCACCACATCGAAAAATAGGGTGAAAAATAGGGTGCCGACCTCCACTGTAAGGTAGGGGATAGGAGGGAGTGTATTTGTAGGGTGTACCACTTCCTTCCCCACTCTCTTTGCACTTTAGGAATTATTGAAGTCAGTGCTGTCAATGACAAGAGAGGGAGGCAAGACATGAAAAACCAATGGGCAGAACAGTGCACTGAGCCTCCTGGCTACAACCAGGGTGAACCAAGCTTCCCTAACTAGCGTAAACATCAGTTTCTTGAGAACAGAAGAAGTGATTACAGCATTAAAGGTATATTTCTATATTGATTCTATTGCCTACAACACTATGTACATAGCTTGGGTTAACAGACTCCCATTTAGTCCTCCTCTGCCCAAACTAATAAACATGCTAATCCATATTAACTTTTGACTTTTGTTTTCAAATCCTAAAAAGGGCAACAAACATTTAAAAACATCTGAGTTAAAGGAATATGAAGAACAGAAAAATATTGATTTCACAAACCGTAGCTTTTGTTATGTTCACGTGTCCTTACTTACCTTTCTTTTTATCTCACAGGCTTAACAAGTTGTTGTTTTTTTTTAAACGTTTATTTCGACTGACCCACAGGGAAAAACATAAATATTCAGTGGGGCTCCAATGCAGGATTAGGCTTCCCACCACTTTATGTGAGCAATTGTCATCACGATAGACTTGATTTACTATGTGCAGACATTAACAGCATCACAATACTCATTTAACAAACTACCAGTTCATTATTAAATAGAAGCAGAGATAAATTTGTGAATGGGGGCAATGAAATCAGAGGTGTATCTATGTTTTCTGGCACCCAGGGCAAAAATTCAATTTCCCTTCCCAAGCAGTCTGAGTAGTCGTCATGTGTCTGCCCATTCGTATGCAATTTTCATACTTACAGTCACGTGCCAATGAGCTGCTCCTTCTAATTCTCTCAATGTTCAGTGAAAAACTGAGAGAAGCAGGAAGAAAAGACCATACAGTTGTGGCCAAAAGTATTGACACCCCTACAATACTGTCAGATAATACTCAGTTTCTTCCTGACAATGATTGCAATCACAAATTCTTTGGTATTATTGTCTTTATTTAATTTGTCTTCAATGAAAAAAACACAAAAAGAATTGTCCTAAAGCCAAATTGGATATAATTCCACACCAAACATAAAAAAGGGGTGGACAAAAGTATTGGCACTGTTAGAAAAATCATGTGATGCTTCTCTAATTTGTGTAATTAACAGCACCTGTAACTTACCTGTGGCACCTAACAGGTGTTGGCAATAACCAAATCACACTGGCAGCCAGTTTACATGGATTAAAGTTGTCTCAACCTCTGTCCCGTGTCCTTGTATGTACCACATTCAGCATGGAGAAAAGAAAGAAGACCAAAGAACTGTCTGAGGACTTGAGAAACCAAATTGTGAGGAAGTATGAGCAATCTCAAGGCTACAAGTCCATCTCCAAAGACCTGAATGTTCCTGTGTCAACCGTGCGCAGTGTCATCAAGAAGTTTAAAGCCCATGGCACTGTGGCTAACCTCCCTAGATGTGGCCGGAAAAGAAAAATTGACGAGAGATTTCAACACAAGATTGTGCGGATAGTGGATAAAGAACCTCGACTAACATCCAAACAAGTTCAAGCTGCCCTGCAGTCCGAGGGTACAACAGAGTCAACCCGTACTATCCGTCGGCGTCTGAATGAAAAGGGACTGTATGGTAGGATACCCAGGAAGACCCCACTTCTTACACCAAGACATAAAAAAGCCAGGCTGGAGTTTGCCAAAACTTACCTGAGAAAGCCTAAAATGTTTTGGAAGAATGTTCTCTGGTCAGATGAGACAAAAGTAGAGCTTTTTGGGCAAAGGTATCAACATAGAGTTTAAAGGAGAAAAAAAGAGGAATTCAAAGAAAAGAACACGGTCCCTACAGTCAAACATGGCGGAGGTTCCCTGGTGTTTTGGGGTTGTTTTGCTGCCTCTGGCACTGGACTGCTAGACCGTGTGCATGGCATTATGAAGTCTGAAGACTACCAACAAATTTTGCAGCATAATGTAGGGCCCAGTGTGAGAAAGCTGGGTCTCCCTCAGAGGTCATGGGTCTTCCAGCAGGACAATGACCCAAAACACACTTCAAAAAGCACTAGAAAATGGTTTGAGAGAAAGCACTGGAGACTTCTAAGGTGGCCAGCAATGAGTCCACATGTGAATCCCATAGAACACCTGTGGAGAGATCTAAAAATGGCAGTTTGGAGAAGGCACCCTTCAAATATCAGGGACCTGGAGCAGTTTGCCAAAGAAGAATGGCCTAAAATTCTAGCAGAGCATTGTGAGAAACTCATTATGGTTACTGGAAGCGGTTGATCGCAGTTATTTTGGCTAAAGGTTGTGCAACCAAGTATTAGGCTGAGGGTGCCAATACTTTTGTCTGGCCCATTTTTGGAGTTTTGTGTGAAATGATCAATGTTTTGCTTTTTGCTTCATTCTCTTTTGTGTTTTTTCATTGAAGTCAAATTAAATGAAGATAATAATACCAAAGAATTTGTGATTGCAATCATTTTCAGGAAGAAACTGAGTATTATCTGACAGAATTGCAGGGGTGCCAATACTTTTGGCCACAACTGTAAGTGTGAAAATCACATGAGTGGAGTGACCATGTGAAGATTGCTGGAACCAGCAAGTGCTGAATCCTAACAGTATATTACACTCTGCTAGAATTAAGAATGCTACAGTGCTTAGGTTTATAATTAAAGGGCTTGTCCAGGTGTGAGATGAAAGTTGCCAGTCACTAGGTGACTGCAGGCTTCCTATTTATCACAGCACATGCACTGCTCACTTTTAGGACTCTCACTTGCAAGACTGGGCGGTCATTTGAGCACAAGAATATGATTTGTATACTTATGGCCACATTCCGACTAAATGTGTCCAGACTCAATTAATTTTCTTTAAGCTAGACAGCGCATATCTAGTTGGCATATGAGTGCATTTATGTAAATCGCAAACTTGCAGTTTGATGACCTTCCACTTTCCCTACCAGCACCAGAGAATCCTGACAGTGTGGAGTCTGAGCGCTGTGAGAACTCAGAAGTCTGAAGGCACATAGAGTGACTGCTGACCTTCATCACAAACTTGGGACAACCTCTTTAATGTTCCTAACAAATAAGAACATAGTAACCTTTAATTTGTCAGATGGCACAACACTTCATTAACATAATCATGTATTACGTAATCTTACAAGTTATGATATGTGTACAGGATCAGATTCAATAACAGCTCAAGAATACATCAACAAATATTCCCATTAATACCGAAACACATCACCAGAAGCAACATCAATATAGAAAAACATCACTAGAACCCCCATCAGTACAGAAACACAGCATTACAACCTGAATATCAGTACATGATAAAACAATTGTAATGTCAGGTCAGACCAATATACATTGTTTTACATGAACCTACTATTCCCAGTACCGTCCTAACAATGGTAAGGAGATACTGGGAATTGTTATTATCAATTGTCACAATCTCCACACTATCCTTGTCTCCTATGTTACTATTGTGTGGAAGCTGTCAGTCTGTTTTAAGGTACCGTCACACAGGGAGATATCGCCGGCGATGTTGCCGGCAACTGAGGGGTGGGCCAGGTTGCGGCGACATCGCCGGAGAGTTGCCTCGTGTGACAGGGCGATAATCAGGGGAAACCTGGCGATGTTGGTCAGGCGATCATGCCTGATCGCCCTGTGTAACGCGGCAACCTGCAATGTTGCGGGCGATTCCGCCTACCTTCAACATTGCGAGTCATCGCTCGCTGGGTTGCTGGGCAACCCAGCGAGCGATAGCCGCGGCAACTAGCCGGCGACATCGCCGGTAAGTTGCTCAGTCTGACATCTCCCCGGCGATGTTGTCAGGGATGCGCGCTCCCGCGATCGCCGGCAACATCGCCGGCGATGTCTCCCTGTGTGACGGTACCTTTAGTTGTGCTGGGTCTGTGCACAATCATCTGTGTTCACTTCTCTTGATCAGCGTTCTACTTAAGCATGTTTAAGGATGCTAGCTCCTTCATCCAGTGTCAATTGTACACTTGCTGCTACCTGTGTAAGACTGATCTCTCTGTGCTCTGTGCCTCACCCAGCCTGACTTTATTCCCTTTCCTGGACTTTGAATCTTTGCTCGTAACCTTATAAAAGAGAAAGTCCAGCTCACCCCTCTATATTCCAGGCATGCACGGTCCATACACTGCTCGCATGGAGCCACCCTGGTCCTGGCGTGTAGAATTCCAAAATAAGA